>UZAN01043636.1:24548-35293 GCA_900618425.1 Echinostoma caproni
CTGAGCTAAGCCTATTCCGTTTCCACCTTGACTATTATGAAAGGCGAATGCATCATAACAATTCGATCACTTATAGACCGCATTGAAAATTGTATTACCACACATAAAAACATCGATATTGGTCTTGGCAAAACCCCTTAGAATTAAGTAACTTTAGCATCAAAACCGAATTTCAGATTTGATTATCTCAAACCGACCTAAAGTGTATTGAATTAAAGCATAGCGTTATTACTAGAACCAATTAGTGGCTGTACAAATTCGTACCTAGCAAATAAATTTGCAAAACGGAGGAGTGAGGTGTCATTGAATTTCTCTTGACGTGTACATTTTCGAAGAACCCCTTTTTATAGGTACTGTCTGTCGAAACTAGTGCAGTCGATTTGAAGTTTATTTCAGTCAGTTTCTAATCGATTACCGTTTATCATAGCGTGACATTGTACGCATCAATCACAGTTCCACCCAATTTCATTCTACTGATCTACCGGTGCACACAAATCAATTTATGGATTTTAGTAGAACATTTTGTGGCTCACACCATTCTGATTGTTGAACCACAATAGCTTGAAGTTACTCCACGAAACCTGTTGAAGATATTATTGGAGATATTCTCTCAAACCCAGTTGGATTTTGGTTGATGAACTGGGTTTAAGGTGTAAACGAACTAAGTGTGCATGAATACGAATTCAAAGTCTGTATACTGAACGAAGAATTCGGTCAAATCCTGATATTGATCAAAATGGTTGTATATTCATTCAGTCCTGGTAACTGGATTCATTGGCCACCCTACCAATTGTGAACTTCAAATCCCCACGGCTTGTGCATTCCAATAGATGTGCTTTTAACTCCACCTTGATCCTCTTTAATTTGGCGCTAATCAACCAATCTAGATTGATAAAATTTGGTTAGATTGCAACAAAACTCCTCAACGTATAGTAAATCTAGGTCGATTTTGAATGCCATCATGCTAAACTGATTTTCCTTCTCAAATATGTCCCAGGGGTTGCGTGGATGCGAAATTCTGTCAACCTTAGTCTGAATGCTACCGTCAAGGTACGTCTAGTAGATTCAAAATTCAGTTACGTCGACTTGTCTCTCCTCCGTTCTAGTTCTATTACACGGAAGCGGAGTCTTATAGCATACGATAAGTGAACGTCTATCACCGAAACCATGCATATGATTGCGTCCAGAAATGTGCCATTTTTCGTCACGGCCGAAAGATACAGGGTTGAAGTTCTATGACCGGGAAAAGTAATCCCTCAACAACATCTGGGCTCTAGAATTTTCAACACTACCTGAAAATTCACCGATCAGTGTCAGTTATATTAACTATTTTTTGACCCATATCGGTGCAGATCTAAGGACAAGGGCGAAATTCTACGAGTGGTATCTGGTATCTACCGAGGGCAAGAGACAAATCAAATAGGATGCATCAAATGAAGTAACCAGTGCATTAAAGCTATATTCAGATGGGTCTGTACGGTGCATTCAACTGCTGGTCTAATCTGTATGACACACTTCGAGAAAATGGAATAAGTACCATAGATAAAAGCTTGTTGTATTAGTGAATAGTTCGCCTGTGTAAGAGGTTACATGAACTAGACTTCGGAATGAAACCTCATGATAACCTGGGACGAAAATAATCCATTCTTGAGTGCAGTGAAGTGGGCTCATGAACTGCCAGCATGACCTGCATATGAGCAGGGTATACTTTAGCCCTTCGAACCGAATGCGGGAATGTTCTGGCAATCGAAATAGAGAGTATTTTGGTAAATGACAAATCTCATATGACAATCTTAGAGATGTTAGAATGTTTCAAGTATACGCTCGTTTATTGCTCTTATCAGTGCAATAGGACTGAAAAGCCTAGCAGAAGTCTATCCAAGCAATCAGCTAGCCAACCCAATAGTCCGTGTTAAACTCTTTCCAATATGTCGGGAGTTTGCAGTCCAGGAGGATTCGCGCGTACTGAAACGCGTCCGATTTGGTGTTCTTTACCGAGTGCAACAATTTCACGGTGAGAATAATCCGACAATTGTGCCCAAGGGTTGTGTGATACTCGTGCATAATAATAATCTTTATGTTTTGTAATCACCTGCGGGCATTGCTCACATGAATGGGGTGAAGTTAATAGCATGTTCCAACTCTAGGGACACTCTCTAGGCTGGATGAGTTTATTGTGATCGTTTCTAAAATTCCTTCGTTTTTCCTATCCGATAATAAGTTATGCTTTCATCGCACGGAATTTGATCTTTCTGGGCGGGCTGTTTACCGAGAGATTAAAGAACAATCGAGTGAAGTGGGACAGTATTCGACGCCCCGGTGCATTCAACTGATGCACCATGGGAACCAGTTTTTCCATCGTGAGGTGGGAATTTTGAAATTGAATGACAAAAAAAGAATTAATCAAAGAAACATGCATTCTGGAATTGAGGCTAAAATACTGATTCACAGATTCCAATGTCAGAACATCGTGAATCGGTATATGCGCAATCCACAGCTGAGATTAACAAGGTGCACATTCTTCCGTAAAGCTGAAAAAAGAGGAATTTCACGCTATTCGAAAGGTCAAACTCACGCTGAATGGCGGTTTAATTTCATAATAGTGACCACATGCGTATGTGGACCAACGAGGTATCCGCTGTGGTTAGTGAAAAACAACGGCACTTCCACTCATTAGTAAGTTTTGTTTGTAAAAATAAACTCACGTTGACAGTCGAGAAACACTTGCAAGAATCAGGATGCGGTGGAGTATAAAGACGACATTCGACCGTGCATTTACGTGTTCGTATTCAAGGCAAATGTTACATTACGAAACCTCCCATGCATGTTCATCAACATTTGCATTTCGACTGAGCTTTGAGAACTATTTGCTAATAAAACTGCATTTGACTGAATTCGAAACGTGTTTTTTCTCTTACAGTCCGAACATCGAATTTCATTCATCCATCTCTTTCAGGCAGAAGGATGATAACCTTGCAGTTTGTTTTCTGGTTGTGTGCATACATTAAAGGTCTCAGCTTACCTCCATCAGTACTGTCACTGTCGCAGTGGACTCCACAGGCTAAATCTGTCACCGGGACATCTGACCATTAAAACATGATTTACGACCAGCTTTGAACTCAACGAATCGTCGCTTCTGAGGGTATAAAATATAATACCGTTCGTAAAAGTTGGGGATATTATTCCGACAATTCGGAAAACATTGCACCAATTAATGAAAACTTAATTCCAATTTGTACATCTATGAGAATCGCATCGAGTATCTACCAAAGATGTGGTTACACAATAGGGGTGACGTAATAAATGTTGGAGGTGGAACTAAGTAACATAAAAGGAATGACATCTACGTGTATATGTAACTGTGTTGATTTAACTTGTGTGACATGATTTTCAGTGTATAAACGTAGTTCACTTTCCAATATCACGTTTAGATTTATTGTGAACTTCGTCTTCCACTGTGATGTTCTTAATTCTCTTGTTTCATAATATTCGAATAACCATAAGTTCGATTGTCTCAATTTTGTTTTGAGTAGTTCAGAAGATGCAGTGTCCAATAAGAATATATTTAGTGTCATGTTACACAAATGTTCCTTCTATCTAGTAAACGACTACCATTACACGGGGATGTTTATTCCTACCAATTCAAGTTTTAAAAACGTGTCTTATTTCGAACGATGAAAAGTAAACATACCGATAAATAATAACTAGTTTTCACAACTAAATAGATATATCTAGATTTACAATATAAAGTTTCGGATTTGAACTGGTTTCAAGGTCACGCTTACAAAGGCCGATTCAAATGAAAAATCGTCTTAATCTCAGAGGCATCCACTATTCGAAACATGGAGCATTCAGCAGCATACGTCATTCAGTGGGTAAAGGTATGCCATACGGAAGCAAAGTTATAAATTTCTCTGATTTGATAGAAAATAAGCGTGACTGAACAGATATAGATGATACTGTCCAAGTATGACCTTATTTGAAACTTTCCGATCGCACCACAAATCAGATTTTCGGCGGGAACAAAGATGGTGGTAGAAAGAACGAGTTGTTTTACTGTCAATCACAGCATCCAACTGAATGGTGCTTCATTCATTACAGTACTTATAGTAAGCTCATAGTCTGTCACTGTGTTTGCTCACCGTTGAACCACGTAATTTGTGCCCCAATGAATCACGGTACTTCGTTGCATATAATCTCCATTCAACAGGCCTGTTTTCTATCTAGTTGATGTGTACATATTTACATCATGTACGGCTTGAGCTTGACGATGATCAGAGTGTGGTCAGATAGGCGGAATTCAGTTCAATTTGATCTGCGGGTCTCCCCCTCGTTTTCCATCATCAAATGTATTACCTAACATATGATCATATGCATGTACTGAAAGATCCAGAGGAAACGCATATACGCAGTTGCGCATATTCCACTCTACACGGAACTCTCACAAAATAATTTGATGTGTTTGTGAGAACCATCGTTGTGCAGAAAGCATGGATCGCCTGGTACGCAAATATGATTTTGTTGTTGACTTTCTCAGCACTGATAGTTTTCAATTTGAAAATTGGTCCCCCGGAACTGGCAGTGTTGAACAACGTTTTAGGTTATCTGAATGAGAATCAACGATATTAGGTTCCACTCCTGTGGGTGTCTCGTTGGTACGCGGACTCACGCACACATGCGCATACACAGGTATACTCTCGCACACTCATGTCACGCTTCTAATCTGCATTTATTTTACTAATATTTATTATTTATTACGACCGAATACATTTTCTTCGAGTTTTCCGCAGGTCGAGCTCATAATTTTAGACTGTGATTGTCATATCTGTCCTAATTCCCGACCTTGCTTAGGTGTTTCAAACTCTGTACTGAATCTATAAGTGCGGGTGCATGTCGAAGTTGGCTCGGACGTTTACAATGTTTTACTGTCAATCGGCCTCTGGCTAGTCGCAACGTGCTTCCCTACTCTCGCTTGAGGTCTTTTGTAGACACGTTGTTAAGCTCTGTTATCACACCTCCATAACCGAGCCCTTCCGATCGACCTATTGCCAGAGTGACTGACTTTACCACAACATCATTTTACCGTGCCAATATCCGACCGGTAATTACCGGTTGTTTGATTATTAGTAACTCAGCTACTCATGACTGCCCCTGATAAAGACTATCCAGTTCACTTTCGATTTGCTATCTCTCGATTCCGTGTTGCGTTTTTCTACGTTGGTTTGCCTGTATTTTTTAGAACCAATTCATAATTCAGTCCGTGGTGTTCTTCTTCCGGTTCTTCCAAAATTCCGAGCGTCCACTGGCTAATGAGATGAAATCCCTCTATAATGGGTCCCTGTCTTCCCAGTTGATTCTTGACTCTCTGTGTCATGATACAATAGTTTCGATTCCATGGGCCGTATGGAAAACCGTTCGTGCGAAGCGATTTCGTCCTGTCGTGCTAACCCTTGGTGTTCTAAAGTTGACTGAGAAGACCATCCTGAGTCTCTCGCAGTCTCCTACAACAACTACCAATGACTGACTTCGCTTAGCATATAAGCCCAATAGACCCATGCTATACAATGCATCCACTCTAATCCATTTTACCAGTAAGCCACTGAACCATTCAATTAAGTCTGTTACTAGATTTTTCTTTGAATATTCATGTGTTTTATTCCACTTCTTGATCATCTGTCTTTTTTAAAATTCAACCTAGGCACTCCTTGACAGCTACCCTCATGGCTTTCTGACCATTTCACAGGAAGGTTTCAACTAACCAATTTGGGGATGAGTACATCAAAACAACAAGTTACTAATTCCAATGTGCTTCAAAGTTCTGTTGTATCTCTGTGTCTCTTGCCTGCTTTCTTTGGTGTCTTTCGGCCCCACTCCCTGCACATAACCAAATCTATTCTGTCCATATCATTTTTTGTCAAGCCATTTCCTTTTATTCATAATGCGCTTTAGTCACTGAATGTCCTTCTCGAATCCAATAACCTTTTGAATAATCTGATCTTAGTCTTAACATATCCAAGTGCTCGGAATGCATGTTTGGTCTTTCCCGCTATACCTTTCCAACGGATTTTCTTACCTTTAACAGTGACCCTGTACCTAGAGTGACGTCTGTCAAGTACCTGGGGGTCACCATCGGCAATCAACTCCGGTAGTCTATACACGTTGACAATTGTATGCGAAAACTGAGACGCTCCTTTTTGCAGCTATGGAAACCGAACCCGACAGTCAGTTTCGTTCCCTCCAGTTCATCCATGTCTTTTCTCACTGTACTAGATTTACCCCTGTAATATTCTCTGAATCTTGAAAACAAGACTTCAAAAGCATTTGTAGAGTTTTGGCAATAATCATTCGTTTCATCATTATTCCGACTGATTTGATAATCACAGAACTTAATGACGGCCACATCAACATTTGGATTTACCTGACCACACGAAAGACTAATCTAGCGATCTCCAACTTCAGACATCTACGGTACAGTTGTGACATGCTGCTGTTTGTGAATGGTCGAGTGTATACTGCACCATTTGGTGCAGAGACTTGGTCGTTAAGTTAAGAGGATAAAGATAGAACATTGGTGTTCTAACAAACCGCTATCTGATTTGCATCGCACATGTGTGGAGGTATATCCGATAAGTAATACCACCGTTAGGTGCAGAGTTTTAGCTAATTACAGTTGGTCACTGAAGCAAGTGATCTACTTCCGTAGATGATTTAGGCTGAAGCGTGCGTAACATATATGGTCAAATAGGTCTTGTCAACACGCGATGTTTTTTTGAGGCACGTATTGGATGGAGAAAAGATAACAGTAGTCAAACTAGGATGATGTTTCAAAACACCGACCAGGGACTCCATTATGTAGATTGCGTTAGGCTTCCTGGGTACTTCCGGATTAGTACAATGGATGATTCCAGACAGTTAGTGAGTGAAATAAGTGAAGTGAAATAAATAGAAGTGCTGTTGCATGCACTCAGTTACTTTTCGAGAGCACCAGTTGCTGATTGCAAGGCAGACGTGTTGATAGATGATTTCCGGTGGATTCGTAGAGGTCGTTTGACATTCGGTACATGTAGCCGCAAAAAAGGGGTGCATGCATCCCCGTTAGTTCGATGGGATTCCTTCATTGCTTTTGGATCAGGTGGCAGATCTCATCCGCCCATTCAGAAGTAAATGTCTTGGCATGTCGTTCACCGTGTTCGCAAAGCCTGTGGACCTCAGTTACTCCCAATCTGGTTTAGCCCACCTGTCGAGCGGTTGCTCGAGTGTGACCACTGGTGAATACCTCAGCTTTGTGGAGCCACGGATGAGTACTGAGTACACGATGAAGGTCAAAGACAAGTAGGAAGCCACTGATGGGACCCAACAGTCAAACAGTCTCTGAGACCGTAATCCTCTCAGATATCCCAAACACTCCAACAATAAGTACAACCAATCCGTCTCCTCCGCCTTGACCGTCTTAATTTATTAACTGTGTTCATCAGTTGGAATAGGAAAAGAAAGAACAGCTTCCACCATCAATGACTGGACAGACAAAACGGAGCATGTTCAGATACGTTTATGTAAAACTTCTCCAAACCATTGCATGGTTTGGAGTTGATGCTATCCATAGCAACCGGCGAAAAGTATAGCACTCTTCTGTAATGTAGAGAAACCTAAACTAAATATAATTTCCGGTCATAAATAACAGCTATCTGCAAACTTTTGGAATCCCATAATGTATCGGCGCAAACATCTGCAAACCATTACCTGTGAATAGAGCCATATTAAGCCAATTGCACAAGTTCCAAGCAAGAGCTCTGAGCAATATTTTTGTCAAGTATTTTTCATTTTTCGAACCGTCATAGCAGCCGATTATCTAGAAAGACAGAGATGTCTCTATAATTTGCATTTTTCGTTGCGTTTCAAAGCAAACTATACAACGGAATGCGATCAACGCTTCCGTTCGAACCAAATAACTGAATGCCGATAGTCAGGGTAATCATACTACTAATAAACATTTTCGGAAGTCAAGTTAGTAGTAGATTTATGCACCTGGATGGCTGAATTTTCAGTATTTTGCTCCACATTTGGGGATGCGAATTTACAAAATCACACAAAAAGAAACTGAACTTTGATAGATATCAGCGTTTTCGATAAAGCATGGAATTATTTAACTCCGTAAAAACCTTCTCATTATTAACAAATGGACTTGCGAGATATGGCAAGTAGAATTATAATATGAAGAGGTACGTGCAAATAAAAGATGATATCAATACAACTCTTGGAAGAAATATGACAGCTTTCTAGCTTTATAAAATGTGTCCTGAACCTGAAGGGACCATGATAAATTGTGTGATAGCGTAACGCCAAGATACTTCACCCTTGTTCACGCAGTTATGGGTTCGTGATTCGCGGTAAGGGAAGGAAACCTACTTCTGAGAATAAATATGGTTCTTTGGTCGACAGGAAAACACGACATGCTGATATTTTGAAGCATTAAATGAAAGAAAACTGAACATAGCATTATTTAGCTAGATTCGAATTTCTGAAGTTTATTCACCAGTAGATGATTAGCAACACTGTAAAACGCATAACCTGCGTATTTGCAAACAATGAATGCAGAAGGAGTGAGTAATCATTTGACGTACATTGAAAGGAAAACGGAGAAAAAAAGCACCTGACAGAACAGTAGAGACAATCGAGCGAGTAGAGGATTTCTTACCGTTCAAGCACGTGAAATGTTTTTTACCTATGAGACACACGAAATAATCTTCAAAAGTTTGGATAAACTCCATTTTTAGTAATCAGATTGGGCTGCAGTGTGCCCCATTGTACGGTGAAAGCCGGACGATGGCAAACATTTGCCAGACACCATTTTTTCTCTACAATCTAAATGTATGCTCGTATTTTTACTTCAGTACCAACGCCATGTGACGTTTGTTTTATACGATCGAAAACTGCTGCATCCTTCCGCGAGAGAATTTTCACTTTTCGCTTTAGATCCGTTTTGCTTGTTAGTTCTCGTGCCTTCGTGCTTTAAAGCAAATTCTCTTTAGCCGGTACCGGTACGGTCTCTGTGCCACGGTACCTCAATAAAGGTCTACAGCAACCACAAGTCTTCTGGTTTAACCAGCGATAATTTAATTGTTTTGCAAGTCTGGGGTCTCGTTCTGAAGTTCGTCACGGCCGGTCGGAGTCGATGTTCATTCAGTTGGTGAGCCCGACAGAAACATACTTTTTGTTCTTCGGTAAATCTCTGGTTTTGTGTAATTGTTGCACGATATATATATTCACATTGAATATATTATCTCAATATCATGTCATCCGACAATAAGACACTTTCTATCAGCCCAGATTTAACCTTGAATATGGTGGCCTTTCGCCCGATCCCATTCGTCCCCCACGACCGAGAGGTTTGGTTAGCCGCGTTAGAGCTGCAGTTCATATAAATGTCAGAAGCCACGTGCAGTGTTCGCGCTGGCACTGGAAGCCATTCCGGGTGACCAGTTATCTTCTTTACGGGATTGAGTTTTAAATCCTCCTCAGGAGTATCCATTTAATAAACTGAAATCGGCCATTCTCGACGCCCTCCTCCTATCCAAGGAGGAACGCCTGCGGAAGTTATTGGTAAGCCACACCATTGATGTCGCCAAGCCCAGCCAGTACCTAGCTCATCTGAGGTCGCTTGCTGGACCTCACGATGCCCTTTTGGACATTGTCAGGGAGCTATGAATCGAGTCGTTACCGGTCCATGTTCAGATCACGGTAACAACTCTCCTGGAGGACACTTCGCTAGACAAGGTCGCTTCGATCGTAGACAAAATTTTGGCCCAGGTCAGCAATACCGAGCCTTCGCTCGTTGCGACCTCGCATCAGTCTACCACGCCACGTTTCGCACAGCGCGATAAACCATGCTGCATTTATGAGCACCGGTCCTTTAAGGATAAGGTACCCCAATTCACCGGGCACGCCATGGGCGCTTTAAGGCTGCAAAGCCCACCCTCCCCTCGGCCCAACGTCCCAAGTCTAAACCTCAAAAGCGGCTAGGGACGGTTATTGCTTGTTTCATAAAACTTATGGAACAGGAGCCCGCAGATGTAAGCCCCATGCACTCACGTCACGGGAAACGCCACCACATGCGAGTAACTGCGGCCGTACTCGCCGGCCCACCCCTCCAGGTTGGCCGCCTATTTTACGTGCAAGATTATTATACAAGCAGTAGGTTCCCCGTTGACACGGGAGCCCAAATTTCTGTTGCACCTGTCGGTAGAAGCAAACCTAGGGGTTCACAACCTCGCTGGTGCGCTACGAATGGCACCCCCATTCCTACTTACGGTGCACAAAGACTAGCGATTAACCTGAGGCCCTGACGACGGTATCTGTGGACGTTCCTACAGGTATTCGTTCTATTCGTTAGTGGAACGCTTCCCCAATTTGAATAAACCTATCGAGGAGCCTAACCTAGTGTCAGATCATGCGGCTCACCACATAGTCACTAAAGGACCACCGGTTACGGCACGACCTCGCCGACTGGCACCGGACAAATTAGCTTTTGTTAAGCGTCCGTTAGACTTTTTGCGTTCAAAAGGTATTGTTCGTCCTTCTCACAGTCCATGGGCTTCTCCTTTACACATGGATCTTAAAAAAGATGGAATTAGCTGACGACCATGTGGCGATTACTGAGCATTTAACGCAGTGACTCGTTTCGATAGCTAACCCCATTCCCTACATACATGAAATCACCGCGTCACTTCATGGTTCGACAAGTTTTT
>UZAN01043637.1:0-19157 GCA_900618425.1 Echinostoma caproni
ATATATATATATATATATATATATATATATATATATATATGTTCGCATACTCTCTGAGGCGGACGTAGTTTAATGCTGGTAGATTACAATTTACCACCGTGCTTTTGCACTGCACTTTGAGGAGTGGTGAACACCAAATCCATTCAAACATTTGGAAAACCGTGAGAGAGCAATAGCTAAAGAAACGTTTGTCAAATTTCGTTTGATATCGCACGTCAAACACTTCCTGGGAGAGATTCTTTCGTTTGAGAATTACCTCAGCCGCACACTCAAAAGCAGCTTTCAATTCATTTGATTTGGACTGATGGCGATGGAGTTATTCCCGTTGATTCTCATGCAGAAAAACGTTTAATTTTCAGAAAAACAATGATTTGATCGTTCTGCGGCGTTCAAAAAAATTGATTCACTCTTACAGTTTGCTATTACGGCAGTGTTTTATTGCTTGGTTTCAAAAGGAAACTCCTTTTTATACAGATGTGACTGTGAAACTGATTGATTGCTTAACTCCATCACGACCTCAGATCTGATGGTATCTACACAAACAGACAGTTCGGATAGTATGAATTAGAGAAAACATTTCTTATACTTCGAGCTGGTAAAACGAATATTTTCCTAATATGCACATTTTCACGCACTTGAAGGATGTTTGCCTTGCAGTAAACATGCTGGATTGTGATTGGATCTTGGTGATTCGTGAATGAAGAGCAAACGACATAAGCCGGAATCCACACCACGAATGAGGCATGGTCACAAGAAATTTCTATGCAACCAATTAACAAGTTAATGGAGAGATTACCGGGAAATGGGTTTGGTATTGGACGGGCCGGTGGGCGGGCGGTAATGCACGGGTAGAATATTCAGGTCCTATTTCGNTAAACAACTAAAGAACGCGGTGGAATTCCGCATTTCGCATGCATGCAAGACAGTAGTTTTTTGCCGTTCACTGTCTTGTGCCAACGGACGCATGTGATCCTAGTTGACCATTGACCACTATAGACCGCGCCAGCACCGGTTATGCAACAATGACCGACCACAAACGAAATTCGAGTCGGTCGAACGCGGACCAAACAAACCAAACTGAGCCATCATCATAACAAAGCAGTCACATGTATTCTGTCTAACGGACGTGATGTTAGCATATTGAGCATTTGTGCACTGTTTGTTGTTTGGCCGCGTTCAGTTTTGATGCAGTTAGTGTATCGCTACTTACGTCGTAGTCTGAACTAGTGTTTTTGTAATGAATCAAACAGTTGACAAAATCAAAGGCTCCTTGGTGCCACATCATATAAACCGATTTGTGCTATCAGATCATTTGATTCGAAAGATATTTTACGTGCTAACCTGTTTGTATTGCCTGTTTTAAATGAAATAACAAAGAAATTGTAGGCTCAAATCATGCGAATCCGACCTTGGATTTAATTGAAGTTCCTGCAAGGCTTGTGAATACAGTAGAGCAAACATGATTGCCTTGCGCTTCGACTCTCACTATTCTCTATTTCTTTGTCTTTCATTGAAAGACCTGGGTTCTCCAAAAGTTAAGGTAATCGACTATCAGTATTCTGAAACCGAAAGGACCGATGTTAGCTATGACCAAAAATTATGTAGCTCTCTACACTCCCAATGACTGGTCTGCATACCATCTATACTAATATATTACCCAAGTACGCTTTGGTGAAAGGAAAAGCCCACATCAAATACGGAGCATGTTGCAGTCTGGCGACAAACTTCTCGAAAATCTCACTGGGTTTTGTGCTTTGAACATGAAATGGGCGATTTCTGATAGTAAATGACCACAATATGGCAAATAAGATCAGAGAAACAGGTACAACTGCAGAGAGCTTCTTAAGCATCATTTAATTAAAGTCAGTGTGACCCTGTCGATGATCGACGTGCTGTGACAATGGGGAGGCTGTACCGAAGGCCATTTCGAGGTCTTCGGGGGAACATTCTGTGCAGCCTCGTCAACCTGTAACGGACTGACGTATGCAGGCGGAATAATTGTATTGATATCACAAGGTTTTGGGAGTCTTGTGTAGGAAGCTATTTAGTGATTTGATCACCATTCATATTATGATGATTCGTTCCGGATATTTAATCTATATATCTATCTGTAAATAATGACTGTGTATTTGAACGGTATTATCTGTTTTTACAAATGATCCCTCCCAATCCTACTGTAAATAACTTTTTCTCAGTTAAACAATGATAAAATGTCACAAAGATTCCATGTAGAAGATAACACATAATGTACTCATCAATTAAGTTGCGGTTTTTAGTTGTGTAGGAATGCGAGATGAACCAGGGTTTCCCCAGCTCTTCGCTTGAAACATTCAACATTTTGGGCTGTACAAATGACGTAAGATGGAAGGTTGTTCCGAGTGCTGCACCCTCTGAGTGCAAAAAGTTGACACCGGTATTCCAGTCGACACTTTGGACCCAACAAGTCACCTACTTGTGTGTCACCATTGACAGTAATGTTCGTTTGTCCAAAAACATTTACAATTTCATGGGAAAACTGCAACGCCTATCTTTTCAGTTACGCAAAATCAGGCAATTCCGAACCCCACAGTCATTCCTGTTCTCTTTCGTTCACCAATGCCTTTTACCCATTCTACTCTATTTCTCCACTGAGGTGTTTCCTGGTCTTTTGAAATAAGAATTCAAAATAATCCGTCGCGGTTTAATGATAATCAGTCCTGGCTAATGGAACCTTATCGATTTATTAATCAAAGAATTGTATAATAGTCAAATCAAATCTTGCGATAAATTTGCCAATAAGATTCTAGACGACCCACATCATTGACTGCATCTGGATCTATCATCATGTTATGGTTTCCATCCGTCCACACCCACTTTATTTCGGCATCTACCCAGTTCGCATTAATAAATAAGAAAATTCCGTTGAACCCTACTTGAACCGATTCCTAACCAAAAAGGAACAGATTGCAAGTGAACTACGTCAAAAGTTCTGTACACGAAACAAATATCAGCGATATTCTTCACCTTTCGTGTTATATTTCATTCCTTTATTATTATTATTATTTCGTTTTGTGTGAACAACAGTGTACATTTTTAACTGAAATTTAGGTATATATGCTTAAACAATTTCTACAATTACGAAACGATGTCCCCCAAGATGTATGTTGGGTGACAAGGTGAGCAACGGCCGACATAGTTTGTTCGCGTTCTTCGACATTTGGTGTATCAAAAGCGAGTATCGGCAACGTTGGCGGGACTGAGCCGAACATAATCCCCAAGATTATAATCACTCTCCATAAGTGAGGCAATGCAAACCCTTGGTCATCTTATTGGTAATCCTTGGTGGACGCTCCACTATCTTACGATCAAGTTAAGCATTCCGAAATTCCTCGCCGCTTCTGACAATGTCCTGGAGCAATTGATCGCACAGTCAAAGTCCTCTTGAACAGCCATAACTGAGTCCTTCGCATTAGAGGTTTGCGGCAGCTGTTGAGTTATGAGAAAATGTAATAATCTGCTAGTGTCAATTAGGGATAGAATTTTGCATTTAGAAACACTGAGTTCAATGTCGTACTCCGAAGACCATTGGTAAACTGCATCAAGTATTCCATGAAATGTTAAAGATCCCGATGGCTGTTTTATTGAATACCTGACTTTGGCGTCGTCTGAAATTATTGGTGTGCTTATCCATGGAATTTGAGGTAGATCTCTTGTGAATATGAGGAAAGGTCGTGGAACAAGTACGGACCCTTGTGGAACAGCCCCGGACAGGGAACACAAAATGCGAACTGGAACGGTCCGTTGTTGGATAAGTACTTCATTCCAGTGAATCACGTGACTTAGAATGCCATAATTGTAGGCGTATTCCACGGTATCTGATGGTTTACCTGAGTAAAGGCTTCCGAGTGAACATTTGGAAACTGTTGCGCTGTGCTTGGGTTCTTGGTCAAACAAAAAGGGTATCACTTAAATTAGTGCATATAGTTTTTACTACTCATCTGTATTCAGTAGTAAGAATTGAAATGTAGAACCTATTACACAACCGCTCCAAAGCGGTGTTTCGATCGCACATATTCTTTCAATAAGTCTTGTCAGCTGCTGAAATTTTCAATTGAGTTGTTCGCTTGTGTTCCGCCAGTGGCATCCCAACTATGAAATCTCAATTTGTTCCGCTACGCAAGGACCGAAGTTTCCATTCGACACCTTTCGTCAGACATCCACATCGATAGATCGGTGTCCTAAGCTGGTGGTCCTGGTAGCAGGTTGTGATTATTGAATGAAATTAATGAAATTCGGTAACAGAGGTACGGGGGAACTGTGATGAGTCACCCGATTATAATGTGTTCAACTGTTTGAGCGGAAAGAGTGTGACATAAAGGAACAAAAGAATAGTTTTAATTTCTGTATCGAGCTGAGTAGTTTGTTTGTCATTGTCAGCCAAAACGAGATCTCCCGTGACTGCTTTATGACAACTTCAATAGATTCTATTCTCGGCAGTTTACTCCACCATCCTGAACGCTCCCTCGTCTTCAATTATTATTGAACTAGCAATGAGGAGGGAAGGAAGTTTGATCCGTTAGTCGATCCCCAGTCGAGTCGATGCACTCGCACTACTGATGAGATCCAACCGGGTCGAAACAGCTGTGAAGTTCTTCCAAGCTTTTCACATTACGCTTCATTTGCTCTATGAATACACGACCACTTCCTTCTATGGGATTTGTAAATAGCGGGTTCTAAATGTATGAGTTTTTCTTCAACGGAAGGGAAACTAACCTTGCCACTGATTGTCACGATGGATTCCAACAGGTCACGCTGCTTGCAGAATTCAAACTGTCATAAATTTTCGATTTGAATGGTAGACTTTCCTAGGTTGAACCAGTGATCATGATGATATCCACATTTACACATCAGCAGGTGATGCAAATGCATTACTGAAATCGATAAGTGTCTGACGGAACTTTCTCCCCATGGCGAACGTGATACATTTGGACTTACAGATGATAATCGCTACGTTTTAAAGTCGTTTGTCCTTTAATCCCATACTGCTCTGACAGATGTCAGTCTTTGAGGACCAGGTGAGTTTTACAAGTGTATGGATGTTTTACCCTATATTTATGCATATATAATATATACATATCTGTATGAATATTCCTATGTATGATGATTATTTGAAGCGTGGGCTGTGCCTGGTAAAAACAGATCCGCATAAATCACGAACAGGAAAATTCGCAGATGTTGTGCTACTTGAGTTTTGAGGGCTCAAACCTCATCGCCTGAAACCGAATCGCTACAAACAAAAATTGCGCAATTTAAAAGCTCCAACCAACTAACTTGTACAATTCTATGTGGCCATTTTAGAAAATTGGTGCATAGAAGTTGCACATTAAGTTTCCTTTTTTCTCTACACATTTCTTCCCACTTCCAAACACTTTGCTTTTTAATTGATTACGCAACTGTACACTTCCTTTTTCGACAACTGCAGTCAACTGAAGTTATTTTGGGCATGAACTAGAGTGTGCAAAATCATCGCTGGTGATGAGGAGATCCAGGATTGAGTTCTCTGGTTAGACATGAAAATTTCCTCGGCAAGTTAACCATCATCGATATAATGTAAAACATGTGTTCTACGAGGCTGAAAAAATGGCATAAATCTGAAAACTAGGATTTGACGAAGGACGTTATCCACAAACAATTTAGTCGTCAGCTCCATCCGATGTGCTTTACCTACCACACGAATTGAATAGGCCTGTACAAGTGAACATGCAGTACAGAAAACACCGTTTTTCGTCATGAAAAGTTATAAATTCCGGCCACTTACTATGTCCCAATGAACACTAAAGCAAACAACTATTCAAAGAGACGAAAATGATATGTTTATCCAATAATAAGGATAGTGATAATAATTATATTATTAACAACTCATTCTTGATCACGGTGGCCGAAAACTACTGTAGTACTAGTAAAACATGGCGTGATTTGTTGTTCTTTTCTTTATTGCGGCAAGGTTAATAACCCAGCATCAGTTTTTCCTTACTTTTTCACTAATCCTGTTGAGTTGAAACTTTCGAACAGTTGAACTGGGTGGACATCTTGTGGTCAACAGACTGATTACATTATCACGTCTGATACAGTCATCGCCACACACACACACCCCGCACCCCCACCCAGTTGTTCAATGGCCCGAAAAAAATGTGCCCAAGTGTGATGAACAAAACACAGGCGAAAACTTCGGCCAGTTAATTTTGTTTCTCAGTCTGTGAGTGTACAAAACGTTGTAATATGACCTGTGATCTTTTAGCCAGTGGACAAACCGTCGAACAGGGGTTTATTCGCCACAATGTGTGTTTCTTGCACTTATTTCGTAATATGATCAAGTATTTTTCAGGTTGTTTTGCTCGGCTCTACGCGACCGTATTTCGTTCATCCACTTACTTCACACAAGTCGACAGTATCGTCAGAATGGGATTCTTGGGAAAACGAGGTAAAGAATTATGACCCTCCGATAAACAGATGTGGTATAAATATCTGTTCGCACTCACCGATCGTATGTAGCTAGCGATTGTAACACTACCTTACACGATACCATTAAAAATAAAGTGACACTTACTTTTAATGTTACCACGTAAGATTTTAAGAACCTGGAAATATGGCAGTTTTACCTGAACTAAAATAAAGCCAAATTTATTGAAAAATTACTGATTCTAGAATTTTTCAGCCACCGCATAACGTTTTTCTTTCACTTGAAAGTAACTCCCTGAAACGTTCTTTCTACACTGCCCACGTAAAAGTGTATTTCTTAATTGCATCGATCAATCCCACGACGCAACGATTGGGTTATATAACTTCACGAATCCCAATCAGCATCAGCAGCGTGTTTTTGCCATTATTTTAAAACAAATGGACTATGCTTCAGCGTCATCAGCATCAATTCGAAATACATCATGGAGAAATGAACATTGGACTAGCGTGTTATTCGTGTTCAATGAAGTGAGCATGTACAATGAACTCAACAACAGTATGTGCCGGTATTACCCGATACCGTTTTATTCCTTCGTTTTTGTCTCGTTGTATTCAACATTATTTTTTCCATTTTTGTAGTCTTCCTCTGTCCGAGTTGGGTTGAGATTAACTTCTTTTTCAAATCGATCAGGAAGCGAATCACTGCATCATAGAAATTTGTCAGAAGCGAATGATAGCGAAGCCCATTATCGATGGTCGAACATACTTCACTTCATGGAACACCATATAAATATAGGTAGAAAAACTAAAAATTTCCTCACCGTTCCATTTTATGCAATATTAGTTCTTTGGGTTGCACGTGACCGTAAAGCTCAATCCGTAGTCGATAGATCTCTAAGCCTCAATGAACTACACAATCCATTTCACCTTGGCGAGATTTAGCTCGTGATGTGTCACGCCAATGTTGCCGACAAGGACAGTGAAGAAGAAGAAAAGCGAATCGCATACCTTTTTAATCTGATCTACACACATCGGATATCTTTTTGCTGGATATTGATTGGTTTCAAAATAGCTCATGGATAGAGCGAGTGTGCATTAGAACTACTATCGATTTCAAATCTCTCCTAGCGGATCTCAATACGCAAGTCAACTCACAATCTGACCTAGGAAGCGAAAGGAAATGCCAGTGCACGTGTGTTGTGCAGTCGATTCCGTGTGAATAGGTACAGGTTTAGTTTTGTCCTATCTTAGGCGGATGCAAACACACAATATCGATCGGCATCTTTCACACTTACGCATAATTAAGATTTCGGCAAGGGGAATCAGAGGAACGATCAATACCAATAAGAAAATCCTAATGATCTGAAACAGTTTCCCACTCGTTGTATTAATGCATGTCTCGATCTGCCCACATCGAGGTGTGCGATTGAGAGAGGGAGCGGGTGAGAGACACAGAGAGAAGAAATCTGAGGTCTGTACTCCATCCGAACTGGACTATCTCATCGCCCTCTCTCTCTCTCTCCCCATCTCGGACCAACTCTGACAACGGCAAAGATAAACCTGTTGTGTGCAGTTCCGTTTCACATACCACTAATATCTTTTTCCAGGTTCCCAAGATCTGCATGCTTGCCCCTTTTTCGGCAATCCATGATAAATGCGTGTGCGTTTGTATGTGGATGTATGAATGTCTGGACCTACACATATACAGGAATATCAGTAACTGTATATATCACCCTCGAATGATTTTAGACCACATTTGATTCACATATAAATGATTATCTATGTTTGGATTACAGTTACGGATTAATTCAACGAACCTGGTAGAAAAAATGAATAGTGGCAAACATTAGAAATCGAAAGGCGAAAACCAATGAATTATAGGTCAAACCATGATCAGAAAAACTCAGTGTTTGATTACGACGGCGATAACCCTAAGTTGTCTGATTTAGAGGGAAGAACTGCAAAATATCGTTCATTGAACTCGGCCATCAGTTGTGCGGGTTTTGAACCACGGAACACACACACACATAATTAAGCTGTTTTAAACCGTTTGACCCGCTGTTATCAAATCTAAAACAGAACAGTTGACTCTCTATGGTCATTTCGATTTGGTTTTCGTGCAAAATACTGCCAGCTGGGTAAGCGAATCAAACCAGCTAGGTGAATTTGAACCAGGGCAAACTCATGACAACCATCAGACAGCTTGATTTTCTGTGTGCTCTACTGACCCCATGGATAGCTCACCTTTGAATACATCACTGAGATACAGTGCCTGGTTCTAATATGCGCTTTTGATAACTTTGTTCTACTTTTTTCTTCACCTCGCAGCGCATAGCTGGTAGGGCAAGCACTGAATAACAGTGTGGATGGCGTCCATGTGTGTGGGTACAAATCCCACGGAAGCTATTGAATTTTTCACAATGCTAATATAGCTTCCTCCCTCGTTTTATTGAGTGCAGTAATTCTACAGACGATTTTCAATAAGGGAGAACAGTTACTGTATGGGGACATGCGAAGCTGGGAAAGGTTATCTGTGATGGCGGAACTTCCAGGCGGATGCTTTTTTGGTCTGAACCACCTTACTATCGCCGTTTGTGTGTGTGTGTGTGTGCGACTATTGCACTCTTAACAAGTTCACAAAGTTTGCGAGGTTATTCAGTCGACTTGCATCTGAATGGAGAAAAGGTCATTTCAAACTGCATGATGCACAACGCTAACTTACACAGAACGTCTGGAGCCTAATGGGAGGATAAAGATGTTGCTTGCATTGTCACGCAGTTGGTTACTTGGGAGAAGCTAATACGCTGGAAACCCTGCATTTGCCTAGGGTGCTGCTTAGAATTTTGTCCAATCTGAATTTAAAACGGACGGGTGAACTCCGGCAACCTTGTCAGACTCAGCTTATGCTGGTAAGTGAAGGGGAGATGAGCTCATAGACCATGACGCTGTCTGATGTCGTTGAGGCGACGGCTTTGAGAATGTTTATGTGCTTCCCAGGTGCACCGCTTTCTAACACAGACAAGTTCAGAGAGCTACTATGTCATCTGGATAAAACGCAGCACGTATGTCAAAAGACAGCAATGGTTAGTGTGTTGAACGTTTGGTGCTGCTCGAGAATCTGACATTTTGTGAATATGTGGTGAAATCAGTTTCATTCAGATTGGAATCTAGCTGTTTCTTCACTGATGTTCTCTTATCCTACTTAATCTACAAGAGGTCAGTAATGTGACCGCCTTGGATGCAACGGAAACGAGACTAATCACCCAGTGATTAAGGCAAGCGTAGTGCTGGCTTTTCTTGAAAACATGTACAGATTGATTGGACTCATTATTGCAATAAGGAAGTTTGATCGAGGGCAAGGGTGACACTTTTCATCTTTGCGAAGGGTCGGAGGAAGCCCATCTGCGTTGGGCGATTTGTGACATATCAAAAGTCTGATCTCTCGGGAGTGAAATTTCCACGCACCAAGGAGCGCTGCTCAAGTCAGTAGAGAAGGGTAGTGACGTCTATGGCCAAATGAATTGTTGGAGGAAGTACTCCGCCCGTCGTCCAAGCCGACGTCGCGAATGGTGGTTATGCTCGTCATGGTTTTACTAATGGCCGGTTTTGTGTTGGCAATGACTCAGATTTGTCCAAAATGGCTTGTGAGCATTGCCGGAAGCAGTTGTTAGTTTCATCTCGAAAGTGTGTCAATTAGTTGGAGAAAGAACACTGAAAACCAGTGCTTGACGTTGCGTTTGGTAGGTCCACAAGTTGTAGTGGCAGGCCTATACATATATAGAGCCCACTGGCGATCAACGTTTGAGGATGGTGGACTGTCTATAGATCAGCGACTAACATGCTTTGGTAGGCGCTAGCTACGATTGGGTCAGACAGTTCCATCAAATCGATTTTTCTCGAGTGAGATTGCTGCTTTCCGTCAGATTGATCAGGAAATTTGGAGCACACCAGTGCGTGATCAGAGATGTAACAGGTGCTCTAGATGGATTTGTATTCTGTTATGCAGATTCTCCATCGATAGTGGTGATGTGATCTCATTGAGTCCTAATCCGGTTGAATGATAGAGGTCACCAGAGGACACAGTACTGCCATGGTTGTCGAAAATTTGTAATAGAAACAGATAAATCATGATTAACGAGGGATACGGTAACCGCAAGCAGATTTACCACCGAGGCTATGCTGGTCCCCAAGTGGAATTTATTCAGCGTCTAACATACTGGTTTGTGCGTTTAAATCGTCGGTCAAAAACATAATTTGTCTACTTGGGGAGGTGGTTCGTAAACTGAGGGTGGAACTCCTGTTTTGTTGCACCGGGTCTGCCGTTTATGGGCATGTAAGCCCAAGTGAACAGATAAGGTTTCTTGCACCTTTACGAGATATTCTTACCGAACCATTTGCATGGATAGCGCAGAGCTGACTAGTGATTGGAATCCGGTTGAGTTATTTTGATCTTCACGTGCACTCAACGCTATCCCTACACCAGCCTGAAGGGGGGCCTCAACGATTGGATCCTCGGAGAGATGGAGGACGAAATAGCGTGTCTAACCCGGAGACAGTGAAATAAGGAGCAGTACGGTACTTGACTTCTGTGAGCGCATCTCAACAAGGAGGTAACCGACCATAGAAATCGTCTCCGAGATGCGAGCGTGTGTTTCCCAAGTTTCAAGTTTCGCATGAAGGTTCGAACGTTGAAGGTTCTAAACTTCGGCTACGACGGAAAAGCCCGTAGCGTTTTCCGAACGACCTAAGAAGGTGCTTGTTACTGTTGCATGTGCATAAGGATGCGGTTTTTCCCGGTGTCTTAAGCAACACACACTGTTGGTAACCCAAATTCATTGATGATAAACGAAAAATTGGAAAATTGAACAATTGTGGATGGGGTAGAATGTGATCTGTCGGTGCGGCTACGTGGAAACCTGGGGAGCCAAATGCCAACCTATCGATCAAAGAGAACGTTTTTGTGAGTAAAATTCTATAATCTGCAGAGTTTGTGTTCATAGGTTGTGTGGGCTTGATACAAGATATTGAGGAGACAGCTGATCAGCTGTAGCTTTTTAAACGCTTTCAATATATCGTTTGAGATCTGGAGGATTTGATTCAGCAACTCGTCCCGGGTAGCGTGGCCCAGCACTACCCCTCCCCCACCGCTCCCACCTAGCACACAGACGCACATAGACACACCTTATATCAGTTGGATTTGATCTCCGCAGAACAATTCAGAGAGTGTGATAAGACCCATACCCGATGAAAGCCGGAACAAACTGCAAAATCACATGCCTGCATGTCAGATTGCGAGTTCTGAAACCTGCGACCAACGGTAGGCTTATCCATTTGTCAATGTAGGACCAGTTCGAGTACAAGCGTAGTTCTATCCAGCAGGTGACTGATTACTTTGTTTGTTAAATTGTGCACTAGAGGTGAACAGATCGATATTTCAAGGACATCGCAGATTTCTTTGATTTCGAACGTCAACAAACGACATATACATAATCATCTGGGTGGCATATATTCAAATTGAATAGCTTTCATTGCATTATCAACACATTTGTGTTAGATACAATTATTCTATTATATAAATCGCACGACCATAATTACCCACTCAAATGACAGTCAATTTTATCGACAAGCCTTATCACGTACGGTCCTGACAACGGTGCGAATTAACTGAGTCACGTGGTACGATGCCTTTGCGGAACTAAGTGGTGACAGCGATGTTTATGTCGTGTTACAAGAGCGCTTCAGCGCAGTCCTTTATTGTTCCGCAAAACAGACATTGGGCAGATGATTCCATTCGTTTAACGTATCGTCGATAACTAATTGTTTGAATGATGACGTCAATGATGAACATTCTTCTGGTGTTTCCATCTCATAAATAACCCTATGGAGGCTGCACAGTTATGCGCAAAACACGACAAGACTAATTAGCTATGGGGATTGGTTACAGCACGCATTTAGCTTTCCTCTTTAGATTTGCCGATCGATCATCAATAAGACCAAATATATTGATTAAGTGATAGACGGACAGACAGACAGACAGACAGACAGATAGATAGATAGATAGATAGATAGATAGATAGATGGAATGTGGGGATAGGTTATGACATTATCGTGTAGCAGATGGACCCAATGTTAAATGCTCATAGGTGGCGGTTCACGATTGATTATGATGGATAAATCTGTGCATGTTTCGTGTCCAAATGCATTACTGTTAGGTGTAGCCAGTTGTTTCTCTAGTCTTTAGGCGTGCTAGATTCTCATTCGCCCAGCCCGGTTATCGTGGCATTAACGGCGAAATCTATCACTGCGATACTGAGTCGGTTTTATTATCATTAAGTTTCAACAAAGAGTTTGCATAATTTATGCTGTCTACGGACCAACACGCAGTAACAAATCATCGAACAAGCAAGTTCACTTGCTGACCTCTAATATTCGACCCGAAAACTCTTGTTCTGTGTTTTTTGTTGTTGTTGTTGTTGCTGTTGCATGATACTTGATAAGACCATCACCTCTGAGGAGATCAAATATTAGATCAGGTTTTAGTCCAGAAACATTTCAAGGGGGATAAGCTGTAATTTCAAAGACGAGCCATATCGTGTTTATTCAACGGATTTCGCGCACGCATACAACCTAACTGGTCGTCATGTCAGCCACCTCCCTGGATATCCGAAACAAGTTCCTTCAGCGATATTTTATTAAATGTAAAACTGCCATAACTCTTGAAAATATTTCTCGAAGTCGAGCACAGTGACCATGTTGCAAACGCCGTATTTCAAATAGGCATGGCTGTGAAAAAAATGTCACCTGTCGTTTTGATTTCTATGAATACCAGTGGTAGTTTAACACTTTGGTAACGCTTGAAGAACGAAGCACCCTGACTGAATAATGCTTGCGCATTTTTAAACCTCAAACAAATGAAAAACAAAACATCATTATTATCACATTGGAACGGGTTTCCAAAATGAGTTCACACTAAGCGATATTACGTAACAGTTGCCAACATGACGTCAAAAGCTTTCTTCCACATTCCGACACAGTTGATCGGCTAACGAGAGGAAACTTTCTTGGTACTGTACTGATGTGATTTCATCACATTATCGCTACCTGATAATCACTTCAATGCGGTATTCCCAAAACTAGCTCGAGGTCATACAGATCGTCATTATTTCAGGGGTTGAATACTATAAGGTATCAGTTCGTTACGAATGTGCTTTCCAAGTATGAGTTCTACTCTACCGATCTGACCAGGGTCCATTCTGTATTTTCGCACATTCAACTACTGCTGCTCTACAATCGCTCACAACAGCTCCCTCTCTCTCGCACAAAGTTTCTCTCACAAGCGGACTGGGGTCAGAAAATAATCCTCATCGCTATGTAATACTTCAAATACCAGCATCACCGTGATTCATTCTGTTGTCAATTTATTGTTCACGGAACCCCGTGATGACCGGTGCCCGACTTACGGTTACCTTGTTTAATGTCACAAAAATGGGCACCGAGTGTTTCTTCCACTAAATTCCTATGGGGCTATCCAACTTGACGCCCATACTCTGGCACCACGATAGTAGTCATAGGACCTTATTCGTCAGTGACCTTTTCGCATAGGTCAGTCGGTCGGCCGCAAATGCAGCGCGGACGCACAAATGTGCAATAATTCGTGGGATTGGCTGATCGATATCTTCTCCATTTTTGGCTGGTCATGTATGGTCGGTCGGTCGTTCACCCACATCCCTGTTCCCACGGTTCAGCCCCGAAAGACCGCCTTGGCTTTTGTCTTCAGTAAACAAATCCCAGAGAAAAGGTTGTTGTTGTTGTTGTTGTTCGGAAAAGCACACACGCACACACACATGTATCCAGGTCAAACGTGTAGGCGCCAGTGGGCGACCGAACCAGACAATCAGCAGTTGTGGTAGCTGCAAAACGAGCGTTCGAATGCATGCATCTTTGGTGTTGGTTTGACCCAGTGACGGAGAATGCTCGGGACGTTGAAACGGGTCAGCACGGCTGTAGAACGTGGCTAAATCAACAATGATTGTGATGGAATTGCCACAATGGGGTCTGCCTCACTAATATAACTATTGTGAAATGGATCAAAGAGGAACAGAAATTCAATGAAAACCTCTTTACAGTTCACTTCACTACAACACACGTTACGTACTTACTAACTACCTGGATGTTTCTCATGATAATTAGAAATCCTATGACTCGGTTCTATCAATTAAAAAACCCACTTGCAATCGTTCACGTCAGGGAGTCCAAGATTGAAACAGAAACGAATGAATATGTTTAATTTACGGATCCGGAAACGTGATGAACAAAGTTTGGTTAGTACCGTGGTTAAAACCCATGGATACATAACGCACATGAAATGGATTGCCCAAATAAAATTGATATTTCGGAACAATTTAGACATAAATTGCGTCATTAGCCTACGCATCACGGTGGTCTTGATTATATTACCATCAATGCTAATAATTGTCCAGTTCAGTACAAATAATAAACGGTTCTACCATCTGCGTTTTGATAAGTAAGGTTATTTGTAGGTGCAGAGAATCGGGCAAACATGTGGGCAAATAAGCGTCGTTTTCGACTGGATCTGAGTGGATCAAGTTTAGAAAGAACGTAATTGATGAACAGAATGAAACCCCAAGCAACTCATGGAATAGCTTATTCATGTGTGCCAATTGGATTCTTGTGGTTTGAGGTCTCCGAGTCTCAGTGCATGCAGTCATTAACCGGCAAGGAGGCGCGAACCAGCAGGAGACGAGCCAAACACGGTATAGACCATTCAATAGCATTAGTTCCTACACGTCTTGTCAACGCGTCTGAGCTTCGATTGGAAATACCGGAACAAACACGGAAGTGAAAAGATATAAATTTCCGTCTATTGGTGTTGAGAGGAAAAATATTATATCAAATCCAACAAACGATATCACGTTGTACCTTGTGATGTTTGCCTACGCCCCTCGTGAACATCTGGGTCCCATTGTTGTGCTGGATAAGGCTTAGTAACTTCAGGGAAGATGAACTTTGATAGTTTATTTGATCAATGACTCAACCAGTCTACTACCCACCACCTCTCTGGCCCCACCGTTGACCCGTCTCGACACACCATCAGTCGGCAACCAAACTCATATACGGGATTTATTGACTTCACTGCATGGAAGTTACCATAGTCACTATCACTGAACAAACACAGCAGCCGCCATCATGTTTGAGATGTACTAATTATTCACACACACACACACACACACACACACAAGTGACAGAGCTATCACTCCGTCCTGAACGTGTTATCCATGAATTTTACCACCTTATTGTGTCGTATGTGTTCAATACGTTTTGAATCAAACCGTTAGTAAGTCCTGGTCGACGCTCAGAGAACAACCAGATGCGTTCTCAAATGCCTCACACGGGTAACTGTTGCGTAGCCGTATAAAAATGGGCCGGGAGAGGCCTAGCCATGTAAGAAAAATAGGCTTTTTCAAACGGTCTACGTGTTTTGACCATTGCCATCGCGGAAGCACACTCTCCAGACGTAACAGGTTGCAATGCGTCCCTATGCTGGGATTATATAACACCATTCAAAAGTAGTTCTTCTAGCCACGTGATTCGTGATTGATGGAGTGCGGATGCGAGTTGTTGTCAAATGATTCAAATTGGTTATTTGAGAGCAGCTACACACTTAATCCGTAAGAAACTGGGCATAAAAGATGGAATACACCTTTTGTGATGATACCAGATAAACGTCTGGCTTGGTTACAGAACTCGGAGGAGGTGAAACTCTCTATAGGGTTTTCCCCCATATGCTGACCTGGTGCAACATAACTCAAGTACTGACTGACTCACAGGTTTATGTCGGAAAATACCATTTTCAGATATGACCACATCAATTTGATCACAGTTGGTAATGGGGCCAAATTTTGCAGAATTACATTCTTGCAATGGTTACAAACCAGTTGCCGAAATTGTTTATCAACCGTTTGAACGTTTACCTTTGCAAATGTCCAAAATTTGGTTCAGATGATTCAATCTCATTTGATCTCATCTTTTTGCAACTTACTTAAAGGAAATTGATAAAAATCCTGGTCTATCTAAACATATCCAGGCCGCCACAGAGCGCACTGAAAACTCAGATAAATTCGTGTTCAACAAACGATTCTCTCCAATTCTATCCGACAGTCAGCTTCCCGCCTCCCCCCCACCCCGCCTCCACACCTCGCCCCTTAATCTGATTCTGTTCGTGTTCCCATCCTCCTTTCCCGTTCATGTGAACAGTCTTTCACAGATTAACAAGTTTGTCATTTGATACCGATTCGCATCTCATATGTGGCTTCAGGTAAACAATTCTTGATCACTTTTCCCGGGCAACGCACACTGCTAATTCGTTCAAATATCGTTCTCATACTATATCTAGTCCTCACTCTTCAATCTACGTCACATTTGCNCATTTGCCCCCCCCCCCCCGCCCTCGTCCTGTTACTCCAAGCAACATTTGTGGTTGCCGCATGGTGTAGCCCGGGAAACGCCTCAATATCTATTTTGAGTAAATCCTGCGCTTTGCATGAATTTATTTAGCATTTAAAATTTTTAATATTTTATCTAAAGAACTGAAACAATACAACTAATATCACGGAATACGGAGTCAAAATAAGAGAGAGTGCGTATTTTTCGGGACTATGCAATGATGCAACTGTTAAACAAACAGTGCCGTCAGGTCCCAATAACCACGCTCATCACTCGGACGAACCGATCAGTTAGGTTGACATCTTTGAAGGGAAATAAAAGCTACAACCCATAGCAAAGACACTGCATTATTTGACAAGGTATCTGTTAAATAGATGCTGAGCAGTGAATTCATCTGATCGTCATCTGAAAATCAGTATTGCACAGCTACACTACTCATGATCGTTAGCATGCAAATGATTACATAGTTAACTGGAAAGTACTGCTACCCGCCTTTGGGGTATGCCTAAAATTAGGCCCAATTGTGTTCAAAGTGGTAAAAAGCACACATCGCAAGCATGAGACGGTGGAAAATGTTTACGGAAGTTTGGGGAGGATTTGAAAAGCCTCAAAATATATATATTTATAAAATGAACCAATGAAATGCCGCTACATCACGAATCCTCATCGATCACAGGGTCTTGAAACGTAAACTCTGTGATGGATAAGGGATCAGTGTACTTCACGCAAATTCCCTGATTCCGTATCTACATATAATAATAGGGCAACCAACGATTCACCTATTGATTTCTCCTTTGATAACGAACCGTTCGTCTACCGTACTCCTACATAATCCCAGTCGGAACTGGTTAGCACTTCGGGAATCAGAACAGAACAGAACTGCCCGTATGTGTTTAAAAGCAATTTGTGCTTATCACCTCCACGTCTTGGTGTTAGTCAAGCTCTATCCCACCTTATGTTTATTATTAATGTGACTGAGTCGATTCGTGTTACGTGAGTGGCCAAGGAGAACAGACTAAGTGTATCCCGTCCTATCTGTCTCTTTTTGGTGCCAGTATAAAGCTGTCTACATATTAAATCCTTATTTTGCCTGGTGTGGATTTGGTTATCCTCGTTGTTGTTTTTTTGTTTGTTTTTGTCTGTTTCATACTCAATCACCGATATCGAACACGGTTTGATTGTTTTTTGTCTAGACAAACAGAGATTGTTCAATAAGCAATATGGATTGCTAACTCTCTAACAAATATAAAAAAAATAACGTTACATCCTCCAGACTCGTGCTGAACACTGACTACTAAATTCTCCTCAAAGCCTCTGTCCTTCAACGATCTCTCCTTTTTCTTCTCAATGAGATACGGGTATTTCACGGTACAGATGTGTTTAGTGCTAACATCGAACTACCAGTTTGATCACTTCCTAAGATAACTAGATGCATCGATTATCTCATTAGCCACGACAATTAGCGTAAAGCAAGAAACGGTTTTGATTTCATCAATTCGCTACACCAGATATATTATATTATTGTTTTCTTTTCTTGACGAAACGCTTAACTTGTATGTGTACTTGCACGAATCTTGCGAAGAAAAAGGTCTTAAAACGATATGAGACATCTTGGTTTTCTCCGAAATTTATTGCAAAATTTCAGCGTCACTAAAGAAAATCCACGTCTCTCTCCCCGAGTCCCCAATATTGATCTGGGTCCGGTCCTAAGGCATCAGTGTTGCATTGTACAAAATACGATCCCAAAGTATGTTAGATCAGGGTCTACCTGCAGTGATTGAAATGTGTTTCTGAACGCTTTCCACTTGGGGTGCGTAAAAATTTGCTTTCTTTGATTCTAAATTACTTGAGTATAAACTGACTGGATTTACTAGACACCTGTTTCATCCTGTTTGAGACTCGTCAACAGTACGTACGTTTTGTGTCCGTGTCAGAGCTTCAACCACAAACCTTCGGGTCTGGTTTCCAAACCTTTGAGCTACACGGTCGACGGCCATGACGCTGTGCAAATGGCTCAATCAAATTAGACGGTGAATGTTTGGATTAGCCCATTCGGTAAAATCGAAGGTCGTGTAGCTCAAGGGGTAAAGGTTTGAAGTCCAGACCCGAAGGTTCGCGGTTCGAGTCCTGACACGAACATAAAACGTACGCACTGCTGACGATTCCCAAACAGGACGAAACAGCTGTTCAGTGCTCCTTACCGGTCGTCACAAAGGTTTCCGTTGCATTCAAATACATTCACCTCGCGGGGCATT
>UZAN01043637.1:26324-40295 GCA_900618425.1 Echinostoma caproni
ACGATTAAGGGTCTCCAATAGGTTGGAGAAGTTTTCACTGAATGTTGTGTTTTCGTTCCCGGACTTCCACGAGCTGCCTGAGATTGTACGCAGAACCTCTTATGGCAATTATTTATAAATTTATATTTCCAAGTGATGAAATGTGAGTATAATTATTATTTCAAATGAGTAATGGAGGATGTGATTCAATTTTAAAGGTGAATTCGTCACGTATGTAGCAAATGAAGCGTGAACTGAAAAGCTAGGAACCACTGGACAGCTGCTTTGACCTGGTTGGGTCTCATGAGCAGTGCGAACCCATCGCCTCCCAATTTGGAATCGAACACGGGACCTCACAGGCAGAACGCAAGCAGGCTACCCACTCGGCTACTGGGCAGCTGATCAAACAGTTTTTCAGTTTCCATTTACACGATATAACAAAACCCATCTTTGCGAGCTTATTACAAGTGTCGGTCATAGCTCATCTCAGCACTAGTCTCCGGGTTAGGACTCAGTTGTAAACTTTCACAACCTCATTATTTGTTGTATAAGAGCAATAGAGGATGGATTCGGACTGCTGATGAAACCCGAACAAGTCGAAACAGCTGTCCAGTTCTTTCTAACTTTTCAGTTCACGTTACATTTACTAAATACACGACGAATTGGCCTTTGAAAATTATTATTATTATCATTATTACAACCCTAACAATGCGTATGTATACAAATTAAAGTAGCCAAATCAATCTGAACACTTATATCACACCGGACTCGAAGAAACCCACCGTGATTCTCATTGTGTAATCCAAAGGGCAAACATTCGGTTTGCCATCAAAACTGTTAGCACGGAGCTCAAACAACTCGTCACATCACGCACGCATCCGAGTCAGGCCACACACACGCTCCCAATGCTCCAGACAAGCTGAGCCCGATTGGATCGATTGGATCGATCAATCGATATGCCAAGGCCGCAATCTGACTGGGACGTCCCGGGCAGTCTTCTCGTATATGTGATTGTGCTATATTGTTGCGTATTGAAATCCAACTGAACGAATACACACTGACTGTGGTCTCAAGCTGTGTTCTATCTTCACGTTATCGTGTGGGGTTAAGCAACAGTCGTTTGTGCCATTCGTACGGCTAGTCGAAACACAACAAAAACCACGTTCTGTTGAATTTAAAACCGAACTTCGCTCCATACTCGACAAATGGATCGATAGTGACTGAACATTTTTCGATAACTGATGAACCGTTTCAAGCCCCTGTCTGATAAGCAGATCGTTTTAATTTTTTCTCGCTCGTGTTTCAGTGAGTTCATTATAAGCAAAGAACAACCGTACGATAAACGTCACTAACGATAATGAGTTCGACTGTTTCCGGTTCGATTTAGACGGAGAGGGAACCGAATTGGAAGCTCCGGGAAGGAATCGTTGCCGTTGGTTAGTGTGTGTGCGTGCGTGTGCGCATGTCTTCTCACGCGTCCTCGAAATACGCAGGGGAACGAGTGCTAATATTCGATTAGTATGCTCTGCACGCCTGTATGCATAGAAATGCACATTCCATGAGATTATGAGAAGCAAGTAGTTCAAGCACCAGATCTCTGAAGTGGAAAAGTTTGTGCCACGGGATTGAGTAACTGATACCAGAAAGCAGTAGAGATATAATTCGTTTGCTTCCTACTGATCGCATTTGTTATCGCAGTCCCGAATTCATAAGCTGCATCTTTTCTTGATTCCGCCCTATAATGTAAAACGCGTCGAAGTTATATGAAATGAAGTTATGCCCGTCCAGAGCTAAAGGACTGAAAAATGTTTCCTTCTCCGGGTCTCTCCGACTTTGAATGGGCTCAACTGACAGGGATGATTCCAAACCCGACATACGTTACCGACCGAGTACGCACGGGTTTCGAACCTCGGTGACGAAACAAACCACACGTCAACACTGTCCGTCCATGGAGTCCTAATGTGGAACGATTGTTCTTCTTTCCGGAATAATGGATAATAATGGAGCTTTTTAGCTGACGATAATTCTGGCTACGACAGATTCAAGAAATTAATTTAGTATTGCGGGAATATTTCAAAAACCAGATACCATTCATTGAAAATTGCTGATCAGAACTGATATCGAGCGAGTGAAAAACGAAAAGTTTTATTGCAATCGTCACATTCAGTCAGCGAACTTCCTGCCGATCAGTTAATTTGACTGTAAACAGTTCCAACAAATCTGACAAACAACTATTTGAACAGTTCCAACAAAACTAAATTTTGATTTATTGTTTCTTCAAGTCAAACAGATACATAAACAATAGTTGAATATAAATTTCGATTGGTGAATCGAGTTGAGAGTCGAGCGAGTGAGCGAGCGAAGGGAATTCAAACCAACGCGGTGATCACTGGGATAGACGCGTGCACGCTCAGGGTGACAGGCATGCGTGTTGTTTAGGCCTGGCAACGGATAAACAAGCCGATTATCTGAATCGACACCACCATATTCGGCGAACGTATGATTGGCGTTGTATTTGTTTATGCACTAGTATTCATAGCATCAGAATTGTGAACGGCAACCCCAGTTCGAATTGCTTCGAATATGGAGCGCAGGCGATTTAGGAGAATGGTGCTACCGGAGCGACGAGGGGAAGACGAACACATCAAGGGGAATCCGGTTTATGTGCATACATCTGCGTATCCAATTAGGAATCAACAAAGCTGTTATTGATCTTCCCATTATTTTGCTCTTATTGTTTGTGGCTACTACTAACTCCGTCGTTGAGGTTGTTCCTGTTGCTCATGTTGTTATTGTCGTTGTGGTTGTGGTTGTGGTTGATTATTTCTGCTAACTGTTATCCACTGTTCTGAAGAAAACAAATGAACAAGAACTGAGAGAGTAAATTGTACGAAAAACGTTAAAGTTCAATCGATTTCACCCATAAGCGTTCGCCTCAATTTGAAATCATTCTGGGCATTTGGATTGGAAATCCTCATGTGAAGATAACTGCAGAATTTCATCTCACCGGAATATTATCATACATACTCAAGTCCAGTCAATTCAAGTCAATAAATCGCTTGATACATCTCGAAGGGTGGATATTCAGCGACCACATAACCGAAAAAAAAAAATTGAAATGTGGTGAAGCAATTAAGAGACGTGAAAACGGACAGCAACATCAGAAAGAAACCAATGGTATACTCGGGTGTTTATGATTGGTTTAGTTTAACTTTTGGGGGCAGATTTTTTGCAACCAGTTCAAGGTTTATAAGAAATCTGGCGAGATACGGTACAATAGAGCCCCTATGAGCTTCAGTGCTTACCTTTATAAGTTTATGACATCTAGAGGTGAATGAGTAAGAAACGCATAGAATAAGAACAGAATAAAGAGGATCGGAAATATGTGCTGATCCAGGCCTACACGATGGCGCCTACCCGTGAGCGGCGCGTTAGAGTTTCAGGACATTGGCGATCAACCAAGTTTGAATGCTGACGTCAATAGCACGTGCATAGAGCTTCTGAATACGCGTCATTGACGGATAGTGCTTCTGTGATCCAGTCCGTGATAGTTGATCCTGTGATTCCCATTGCGTGGGTTGCATTCCGAGTTCCGTGCGTACTACTACTACTACTACAATCATTACAAAATATCCGATAAAATCTGCTTGGAGAATGTTTTACAGGACTTGAGGTGATGTGCCACAACATGCTGTACAATGTGTTCCCATGGTACAAGACTACATACCGACAGAAAATTGAAGGATCGTTTGAGATTCTTGTCAAAAAAACCGGGGAAGATAACAGTAAACCCGTAAAGCCAGTGGAAAAAGGCAAGAAATACGTCTTATAAATTGATTTGGAATAGAACGTGATTTAAGACTTTTTTATCAGGAGCCTCTCAAGCACCTTCAAAACAACTAAGGTTTGGGCAAGCAAACCACATTTTGAGGAGCTTTTCTTCGGTATTGAGGCTATTCTCCAGCAGTTGGGTATACATTACTGCCAAATACAATTATTAAAATATTTACACAGTACAGGGGAAAGGATGCGGGAAATTCGCACAAGAGTTTGCCAGGGCTTACATTGAAGTACTGATGCGTTTATTTAAGGTGTGGAATAAGAATACACGTTTTTGGTCAGATGACACCACTGATTTTTGACAAACGTGATGATACACACCATCCCGTCGGGAGTAAGGAACAGGACGATCGATACAATAGCTAGCGAAACCATTCAGGTGTATTATTTCTTCCTCAATTTCATTATGGAGCCAGCTTTCTTCAACCATGATCACACCTAACTGGGAATAGTTCCGTAGTTTGGCTCAGTTGGTGAGATCAGCCATATTTCTGACAAGAAATCGGACGACGTTATAACCGTTCGGTTTACCACGAGCTACGCTGATCTAACTCGAGTTTAGTACTTTCAAGTGTATATTTGACCGGATGAAACAAAGAATTGCGCGTAAAGTCAAAGTCTGTAGGATGATCAGTTAGAATCAAGATATCTACTTACTGGAGCCTACAAATACTTCTTAACATCTCAAAGAGTTTCCGGTGTAAACTCAAATGATTTCTTTCCTTGTCTCGTAATAACCATGCAGATAGCGATACTGACCCTGTGGTTGAAACCCTACAGTCAATTTGAACACCAGTATCAGATTTCACCTTTTTCTGACCTTCGTGGGGCTGAACGTTTTCATTGCGTGGACACCTTACCAAAAAAGATGATTTATATTATACCATAGAGGTGTTTCGATCCAGGTTTTGATTGCTCCAATATTGATTTCTCACTTTGTTAGCGGCTGAATTGAATTGCATAGACGCTCGGCTATAAGCATACGTAGGACGGAGATACAACTGTCTTAACCAGTAACCAAATCATACCGGTTTGGTTACAGAAAGCAATGGATGGAAAACTTGCAAACCGGTGACACTAGCCTCTCCCCATATGTGTAAAACGTGTGAATGGCTCATCTCGATCTGGTATTATCGTAGGAACAAACATGTTTGATGAATGATGTTGATCGCAAACCTTCCTCGGTTTGTAATTCTGTATTTGCCTGACCACTTAAACTGACGTATGCACATCTACGGATACAATGAAATGATCCCAGGAATATCGCTTCTCCATTGGCTTCTCCTGTCCAATTGATTACCGGGAAACTGCGATTCAACGCATCTCATCCTCGTAATCGGTGATAAAAAAATATTGTAAATCACCATCTGGATATAACGAATGTTAGAAATCAGGAATTGGAATAAGAACCGGAGAATAAGGTACATTCCCACCGGAGCTGGACAGCAAAAAAGAGAAGATAGTGTTGCAATAGGCACACATGGCTTGATCTTTGTACCATCGTGCGGTAGTTCATCAATCAGTCGATTATAGAATACATGCATTGCACGGCGACGTAACTCTGTCGTGTGCGACCGTCTCCAGTTGTCCCGATATGTAATGAACAAGAAATCGAGAAAATGCATGTGTTTGTATTTCGAAACAAATGTACCGTCAACCACTATGTTCCAAAACAGACTTGTAACTGGGACCTTCTGGACGTGAATAACAAACTTGAAAATGTGTTCTAGTGCTATTAAATCGGGCCACACACATGGGTTGTTTGTGATCCAGATTATGCACTCCTATTTTGATCTTGAGATTGTGAAAAGTTCAGCAGCTTCGGCGGGATTCGAACCCAGGCGTGGACGCCGCCGCGCTGTACAAAAGCGTAGGAGGCGTCCATGTGTGGTTTGGAATTCCACCGAAGCTACTGAACTTTTCACAATCTCAACATAAAAACCTCAATACGCCAAACAACAATCCCTCCTTTTTTGTTTGATAGGCATTTGGTTTTGAACCCATCGGATCAAGACAAGATCGATGGGTAAAAATACACGGCACAATTACAGTACGGGTGGGTGCATCATCGTTATATTCCCCATGTCATATTCCCCACCCGAACTTTCTCTATCACAGCTTCATGTGGTAACGACTGAAACATCAAAAGTGTTTGTTCACTCCACCATAGTCTGTCGTTAAGATGACCGTCGGGCGGTCCCACAAAAGTCACTCATCGTTGATTCAGTTTGTTGACTTGCACTGAGATTGTAAATATGTCATTTACAATACCACATCATCGGCTACCTGAGGTACACTTCTTAGCTCGCGCTCACGAGTTTCCAATACGGCAGAATGTGATAGACATGCTTTGTCTTGTTGTCCACTGACATCCAAACGTCCACGTCATGCTATAGCTAATGTTCCTTAAGAAGACCGTATTCGACAGACCGTGTAGCTGCCGAGCCTAACTACCAAAGAAGCTTTGAAGAGTGAAGGCAAATTTTACCAACATAACGGTGCAAAGCTACCACCGGAATGAGTCGAGAAAACGCGTTTTAGCGAACAGTCAATGTGACAAGACGCGTTCTGTTTTGCCAGAACGGTTGCTTATCGACCGAAAAGATGAAATACGACTGGTAAATTTCTTTGCCTTAAACAGTTTGAAAATAAATGATATTCACTCAGAAGAACACAACTTCACTACCCTCCATTTTGTCCACTCGTATTCGCCACAGAACCAAAAGTGTTTTTTTTGCGAGACGATCGAAAGCCAAACATATCACTCATTAGTAGCTCCATTAAAGGAATATGCACACTCATTAACCATACTAAAGAAGCCGATAACACTGCTGTGGTGATCCAGCCTACGGGGTAACGCAAACCACGGAGCTACGCGTTACAGCTTCTGGACAACGAACCACAGGCCGATGGTGCCGACCAATCAGAAGCCGTGCGGTCCGGACAGAAGCTGTATGAAGTCAAGAATATGAGCATTCAATTGGCGGATACCCGGATAACCAATAAAATTCCTCTGTAAATGTTATTTGACCCTCGTGATTTCTTCCAATAGACGTACTGCTACTTCCATGGCCTTTTCCTTGTGTCTGGGATACCAGCGTGCAAGTGCTAGTACGATTCAGTGTTTTCGTGGCCTCCGTGATTCTTAATTCGTGATTCGTAGTTCGTGATCAGTGTTTACTTCCACCATTACAGCTCCCTTGGGTTGTTTTTGAATCTATCACATTCTGTATGCCACTTGGAAGTATGCAATATGTATTCGTTGGCCAGTGACGCCTGACATTTCAGAAACTGACAAACAGGTTCGAAGTAGCAATCCGTTTGAAAAAGCACACGATTTTTTTTCACCTACCATATTCAGTCATTTTCCTCGGTCTGTCCACCGATATTGCCTTTATGTCGGGTGGTCAAAACTAATACTGGTTTTTTGTTATTTCAGTTTTCTGTGCGTAGCACTAATCGCTGTTGCTCACCTCCGACAACTTGAAGTTGCAACTTTTAGGCCGGACCTGTATTTCGTCGCAATGTGAAATGGTTTTGTGTACTTGTTCGATAAATGTGTGCCTGGTGATTTATACAACACGATCAGGGAGTCCTCGAAATGTCAGTATGGGTTTCCGGTGCAACGCTGGGGTACGGTATGGGCATGGCACAATTGGTTTTGATTGTTATTATAATTAAGAATATCACCGCCACAACTGCTGTGACGAGAGTCCCGTGATTAACGCGATTGTACGGCATGGATCACATTGATGCATAGAGTGAGAAGGGTGAAAAGTAACGAAAGGTTGAGTGTGAAAGCGATGAACTGATGAGGTTCGACTCAATTTGTCCGTAGCCACTGTATCGATCGGTTTCTGTTTGCATCGACGAAAAACGATGAACTCAGTCAATGGAGAAAACGGTCAAAGCGACTACTGGACTAGAATTGTGAGGTGAATATGGTTCCAGTGGCTCCTAGAACGAAGTCCTATTTAGCCCAAACCATTCTATTTCAAGGACAGAAGAACGATTTGATACAAGTCGCAAAGACAACGGTGAGTTTGAAAAAATAGTTAGTCAAATTGACCATTTGATCGTTCAAGTTTTAACTGCTTAAAAAGTTCGACAACCGTTGTACACTACAACTTCCCACATTAGTGACCTTCGGAAACACTGAATCAAGTGATGGATGCATTTTTCACTGTTTGGTGACATCCGCATTTTTCTTAATCCATGTGATGGTTGCACACCGTATCACGTTCGTTGATCGCTTGACGAACGAAGCGAAACGTTAGGAAGATATATGTATATATGCGATTCTACCGCTTTTATTCGCGTGGTCTGTAGCCATATTTGGGTCATTTGCGGAACAAAACAGGCGATATCACAATTATGTGTAATGTAGCTAACTGTAGGAGAATTGAGTATAAAGGTAACATATTCGCTGCAGGAAACTCCTATGGTTATATCTGTAGATAGGGCTAAAAGAAAAGAGGAGAGCAAATCAATAGGTCAAAACACAAGTATTTTAGATTTTCAAGCTTGGATTAGCCCAATCGATTGTTCAGAGACACCAGGCACTCTTGGTGGCCTTGTTTGTGATTTTCACTCTTTCAGGGATCATCAACACCACGCGAGGTAATATATTCAAATGCGATGAAAATGTTTGTGATGACCGACAAAGAGCACTGGGCAGCTATTTCGTTCTGTTTGTCACCAGTGCGTCCTTTGAGTGTCCCTGTCAGGACTCCAGCGGCGAGCGCGATTCTAACGAACCCGAAACAGGACGAAACAGCTGTCCAGTGCGCTTTGTCGGTCATCACAAATATTTCCATCGCATTTGAAACATTAGCATTATTTGCAAATGGGGGATGCGTTCTGTCGGGCAATCCGACTGGCAACGAATCAGACCGCACTAGATGATCAGTAATCGAGTCTAATCGGCTGAACAAAATCGATTTTAAAATAGACTAAGTTAGTGTGGCGTATGTGTTTTCCCGTGTGGTGGCAGTCAGTATCAGCCAATCAATCATAACGCCCCAATTCGAGCGATAATTTGAACATTGGAAAGTTGCAACGTATCGCAAAGTAGACGAGACCACAACTACCAGCGATGTGCCTCTAAAGTTGTACCCACTGTGTGAATATCTTAACAGACAAAAGCGGATCACTTGGCACATGAACCACATAGTGTCGCAGTTCCAGGCGGATATTTATAGGAAGACAAATTTTGTTTCTCACAACTTGAGCTTCATTCCTCTGTTATACCACTAAGGTGACCTGGTGACCGACCATGTGGACCCGCTCAGTATGTCTTGTGTTTGTGTGTTTGTGAGAGAGAGAGCTCATGTGTGTGAATATGCCCTCGTGCATACGGCCTATTGTGTGTGTACTCTTATTTTCGCGTAATGAAGCCGGCTGCACCTGGCTACTGTTGAGTATATGCAAATCACTGGGTTGCTGATCCACCCGAAAGTGATAGAACGCTGTACTGCATAAACCGCATTGGTAATGTTTTCAGATCACGTGAACAGTCTGGATGCCAAGATACTCTAAACTGAGCCTTAACTAATAAGCATTCAAATGACATTCGCACACATCCTGCCTATGGAGTTTTAGCCGGTATATCTGCACCCCGCAAATTAACCCTTTTGGAACGTGTCAGTCGGGCACTCGGTCTGTTGCTTAAGTGTGGGCACCATGATGAATACCATAGAACAGACCTACCACCGGCAGCTGGGTCAACTTTGAAAAGAGTGATTGTACTCGCCAGTAACCGGAGGACTGCACAATAAAGCTCCAACGAGAAACTTAGAGAAGCGTGAAATCCCTTTATTGACACAAGTTATTTACACGCACACACACACACCATGACCAATGATATAATGCCTTGTTGTTTTAAGCGTTAGATCAATCAAAATTTAATCGGTAAATAACTACTTTCTGGTGGAGAGAGGTCAATCGATGAATTGAAATTTCGAAATTCAAAAAATAATCGTACCTGCTTCATTGCGCAATCATCATTTTGTCCATTTGTGGTAGGTCTTTTAGGAGGAGAAAGTTATTCAATCGAATCGCATTCGACTCCGTGGTAAGAATCAAGAAACATGGATTTCACTGAAGTGACGTGATTCTCCAGAAAACACGGAAATCTTTTAAAAACAATAGAAGATTTGTGAGGACAGACAAGGAGCATCGGAGCATCATCCTGTTTTGGACTCTTCAGAAGTGCGCACCTTTTACATTCCAAGGAGTGAAACCCACACTCGAGACCATCAACGGAGCCTGGTGCCTGTGGGCAGTGGAGCAGATTATTCCAAATTAAATATTTTACAATGAACTCACTTTATCTCATTTGAAATGTGCATTTATTCAGAGGCGAAAAATTGTTCTCGTTGATTCATTCATTTTCTAGCCTGCACAGATCACATAAGAAAGTTTCATGTTAAAACGAGGTAGACATTGTATCTCTTAAAGCACATCGTGATTGGTTGGGAGAGGGATGATGAGGTGAGCGGTGCTACATGTTTTACACCATTAGGTCAACACTACAGTGCAATCAGGTTACGATGCATCATACGTGCCATATATATATATATATCCTTTTGGATACTGTGTGTTCATTTAATTTTTAGGGTGGTGGGTGGGAGGGCACGGGATTTCAACAGAACAATGTACGATAACTTTCATTCTGGCCCGTATCTTTCAGTGTTTTAACCAATCACAATACTCACCCCCTGGGATTCAGCCTGGTAGGTGATCTGTGCCAACCAAAGCCAATTTTGAGGCTAGCTTTTCCTACCTGTAGGTCATGGTCGAACCGCTGTGACGTCTCTTCCAGCCTTGACCAGCACGCGCAAAGATTGATTAGAAAGGTAAACCACGAGCAGGCATATGCAAAAGGTGTCCAAACTATCGGAGGCGGCGTAGAGTGATTACTTCCGTTAAAGAGCAACTATCCACATGCAACACACGACGGCGACTCTCATTATTGTCCACCTGATAGGCCTACCAAACACGAGCGATGCTTCAGAGACATCGGTGGTTGGATACAGAAAGTCGATTAGCATCCTCAACGTAGAAGGGCCTGGTCTCACAACCGCAAAGTAGAACGCTACGAACCGCGGTGATGAACACCCCCTTCCCTTAAGGGACAAACAGATGTCACGGAAACGCTACAGATTTCTCAGGATGGTAAACGCTACTCTAGCTTTCGCTATTCATGATTTGATCTCCTCCCTAACACCACCTCCAGCTGCGATCAAGCTATCGAGGTAACTAAAGTCCTCAATCACTTCCGGTTAATTAACACAAATGGTGAATGAAAATAAAGGTTCTTGCCTATCTTGAACAAGCAATTTGCACTTGGGTGTTGCAAAGCCCAGACCTGATTACCTCTATCGATAAATGGTTTAAAGCTTGTTGAACTGCCTGTGCATTATCACCCAGCCGGGTAATATCATTTGTATATTCCAAGTCAACGATATAGGATATCCTTGTTACACTCCAGTGGAGACGACAAAGGGTGGAAAAAAAACAACTGCCCATACACCCGTAACTCGACTTGAGGTATTTACGATAAATCTTTCTGAGGATTGATAAAAACTTCTCAGATACTCCAAACCTTAACAAACAGTTACGCAGTGCGGTCGTATTGATAGATTCGAAGGGCGAGCAAAATGATCGTTGCGTGCTGCCGATTATGTACCTTCCGGGTTGCATGAGGCATCTAGATGACTTGACCTGATGATCTGTACAAACTAGTAGAGAACCAATGAAAGTAGTTGTTCTCCACTGAACATGGATACTGTTGTCATTGTGGGCAAATTTTCGACTATAAAACGTATATTCATCCAACAATAATTGCTTAGCTAGATGATGATCCTCTATATTCGTATCAGTTAGAAGAGTCGTCCAGGAACCGCATTCATGGAAAATAACCTTGGTGTGGACAGCACAAGAAGTGTCATATTAAGGCGAAGACAAAATACAAGATGTTCACTGTTACTGATGCAAAACATAGAAGTTTTGGTCAACGGAAACAATATTCAAAGTGGTCAACCTTTTTTCGCGTAATGAATATTCGGGTCATAGGTGGAAAGCAACGATTTCAAACTGNACTGAGATGACAACATGATGATAGTTAGACACCAAAAGATGGATGTAAGCTACAAATATATGTCAAACCTTTAGACAGTGAGCAATCTTCTCTCATAAACAAGTGCTTTTATCACAGCATTTTGCCAGATACGACCCTCTTTTCAACTGGGACGTACAGTCAAAAGATCGGAACCAAAACGGGAAAAAGCCAGGTACCATTGATTGTGTAGGTGATTGTAATCGGACTTCTGGTAAAAATAATGATTATTCTATGATAAAATGATTATTATTCGCTAGTCTGACCTTACACTCTACTTTAACACTGCAAGCTTCATTTCCTAGTCCATTCTATTCATCATCTGTATTGGGACATCATTGAAAAATTATACTTTCAAATACCACGTCAATAATGTTGTGAAAATGCAAACTACACTTTCCTCCTTAGTTCTATATCTGCTCGGTAACCTAAGCCTAATTATATATCCTATACAGAAATGAAAACACACGAACAAGCGCACGAAATTAATCTCGTTAAGTCAGTTATATTAAGTGTTGAAACGGAGGATACACAATTCAGCTCAAAATGTACGGGTACACATCACCAGTGAGCGATGAATTTTTAATGTTACAAATTAACTTTAAATAAGGATAATAATATGGACATAAAAGATATGATTGATTGCGGTTATCCCAGTTATATTAATTCATCAATTACCTGATTGATTGATTGATTGATTGATTGATTGATTGATTGATTGATTGATTGACTTGAAGTTAGGCACACTTTTCAAACAACTCATCGCTACATTTTCCAATTCTGTTAAACATGGCCGGGAGTGTGTGCATAAGACTATCGTACGGCCTACTAGAGAATACAAGAAACTTCATGTGAACGTATTCTTAAGCGAGTGAGAAAGGAAAATGATAAAACATTTAAAATGGTAACGACTGAGTGATGGCCGACAAACAGCACCGGATGGCTGTTTCGGCCTTGTTTTAACTCATCCGCGGAGCGGATTATTTGTCCCAGTACACGAACACTTTAAGCGAATAGTGACGTTGATTCAGAATGTAATTTATAGAAGAGCCTCAGATACCCATCAGACCGTGGCACAGATTGAAACTCACAAAAAACAAAAAAAACCTTACACGGTACCCAATGCCGTTTAAAATAGAATCAACGCACGCAACAGAAAAATTGAAATCCTAGTATTTATGTACTTTTCCATGATTTTCTGTTTCTTAGTATGGTGGATTGCACAAACCAGAGATGAGAATCCATCGATCCACAATGCCCAGTGTTTGATCACGCAGAAGGACTTTCGATTGTGTCAACAAAAACAGGTAGTTGGATGTTTCGTGTGATAATCCAGTGCAAAATTATCTGATCAATTCTGGTCTGTTTTTTCCTCATACCCAGTATGAGTAGAAGATTGATAGCTCGTGTATTTACTAAAGCTCACACAATCGAAATCACTGTGGGAATGCAAATGTTCCGAGGATAATTAAAAGGAATGAATTGGTGACTGGGTCAAACTGAGACTGATTTGAACTGGTGGAATGAAGTATTGAAAAGAGATTAGGGAATCGGTATAATCTCTACCCTCCTCTAAGAGTACAACAATAAGTTTCTAATGTACTAAAACAATATGACACGGAAGGGAGACAAACCGGGGTTCCGTCACAGCAATTGATTTGACGCGTGTGCATGCTGTTTAATCGGAACGAAATGGGAATCCGATGTTCATCTATTAGCGTAGTAAATAATAATAATGATAACTAACTGACTAATATTGTTGTGTAGATGATCGCTAAATCAATTCATGAAACCAATCTAGTTCATAGCGCAGTTTAGAATGCACATTTTCAGACTCAGACGGAGAGATCGTGGGATGGACGCGCTCCAGATACTTGCATGGAACGAGGAAAACGCATCGTTGCCTCCAGTAATGCACGAGGTGAACAAAAGGAATGCTATGTTAAATAAAAGTTAAAAAAGAAACCTCGTTTATATGTCGATTGTGAAAAGTTCAGTAGCCTGGGTGGGATTCGAACCCACGCATGGACGCC
>UZAN01043638.1:0-15567 GCA_900618425.1 Echinostoma caproni
CGAGTGAGCCCGAGAGCCCTATTTAAACGTAGAGAGAGAGGGGAGCTGTATTTGATCTGACTGGATTCCGCATAGAGCAAATGCACAACAGTCTACCCGGTCGCAGGTATACCCACCTGTGAGATTTCGGGTTTGATTCTCGGGTAGATTGATAGATTTGCACGGCCAATCATAAAACTAAACCAAATCAAGACAGATATACAATGCATAGTGAATTTCCAGTTCATGATCCGTTTGCTCTGTACCGGATGAAATCTACCGTAAAATCTTAAAGGTCCTTATTTATTGATTTGGATTTGATGCATTATTTCAATAATGGTCAAATGATTAATGACCGGAACTTTAATATACTTAGGGAGAATAAAGTAAAAAACCATGACTTAGAGTACTGAGGAACATACAGTGGCGAATTCCACTTTTCCACCTAAATGACGGAATGTGAACTGCTCCAGAGAGGAAGTCTAATCACAAAGGACTTGTGCATTGATCTGAGCTGGACAAAAAGTAAAAAACAAGCTTCTACTAAACCATTAGCTATAGGAAATTGAGGTGCAGTCGACTGTAATGAAAAGTGAAATAGATTGATGCTTTCAAAAGCAGCGTAATAGCTTTTCTTGTAGGGCAGGATGATCGAGATTTTCCAGCCAGACGGACGGCATATGTGTAGCATTTGGAGTGAAAAAGTATGGCATTTGTGTTTGAAAGTAATAATAGAACTGAAAAAATCATAAATGAAACAACTCTGTATACTGTGAGGGTGTAATTCACAGTACAACTCTGCCCGTGACCAATGTTACAAACAAAAGGGACAATAACGCCCTCAAGTTGGTAGAACATGAAAAATTAGAATAAAACCCCATCCCCGCACGAAAAGTCGATACATGTTGGAGACCGGCGAAGTTCACTTGACTGGCTGTTTGCCTGACCGATTAGATTAACGCAAATGACTCATCGATGGATTGGTGTTGTGTCCGTTTGGTAGAGGCTTACTTGGATGCACCAGCAGTATTTGCTGAAAAGAAACAATTTAAGCAGTTCACTCCACCCACCCACACCCACACGCGCAGGATACAGTCACACTATAGCGGAGATTATTCCCACCGTCAACAAGTTGACGCAGGTTTCCACAACCTCATTCGGATATCATTGCCCCAGGTAGGATGAACTCACCCCCTTCGCACTGTGAATAAGCAGTATCGCACTTGACGTACAGGGCCAATTAAAATGGTGCACTTACAGCGTTTTTCTAAAGAATCATCAAGCATACAGTGAATCATGAGCCACATCCACTAACAGCGGGGCTTAATCGTCGTAGACAGACAGCAATCTCACTTGGTTAACGGATTGACATCCTATCGTTACTCTGTGAATTTGGCATAATTGAGCTAAGCGCATTTGCGTTTTCACGCACCGCGAAGAAGAATTTGTTTCCGGTTCGTTTCCTGGATAGATGAGGTTCTATTTTAGAAGATAGAGCACTGGAGACAAAGAATTTGTTACAAAGCTGATAAATTGTTCTATGTTCGCCGTTTGTCTTGCATTCAGTAATCAAGTCTGATTAACATTGGAGACGAAAAATCCCAAAGTACTCAATCTATTTATCTTTGAATCTATCTATCTATCTATCTATCTATCTATCTATCTATCGATTGATCAACTTTTGAGTCATCCTTAATGAATGAAAATTTTTTCGACAAAATTAGGGACCCAATCAACTAGACATTAAAAAAATGTTCCAGCAATTCAAGATCAAGCGTTACATCCGATAAATCTCTAGTGATTTGCTTGCCCCATGCCTACGCATGTTCAATACTGCTTACACTTTCATTGCGGATGAGAGGATAAAAAGTATTGATCCATGATCCTGTTTTTCAAGCACTTACTTAAAACTTTCAATTCTAAATACAAACGGTGCATTAACCCAATAAGACAACAGTAACTCATAACCAGAGAGCTAATCAAAATTAGTTCAAACACTTCTGGTCCCGTACTCGTTGCACGGCTGGAGGTATGCATCAAATGGATTACGGTGGTTGGGGCATGTGTTAGGCAAGTCACCAAATAGGTTGTCACGGCGAACGATGTTTGCCGAGGCAGTGGGTAGAAAAAAAGCCAAGGGCGGTCAAGCTAAGGTCTGGCACGATGGTATGAAAACCCTAACCAGGGGACTGGGTCACATATGTTCCGTTAGGCTCCCTGGCTGGGGATCTCGGGATGATCGTAACCGATGGTTGGAGACACTGAGTGATATGGCTGTGTCGTAACTAGTGGCGTTCGTGCATCTTCTCAACTTCTTATCAGCATTAGTCCACTGAACTTCTCCATTTTCTAGTCGAATCTACTTTCAACTTTCCTGCCTTTCTTCCACTGTTTACTGGGAGGCCAAAAGAGAGCAACCAAAACCGTTGCACGAAAGTGCATGGTTAATGGTTGTACAAACTGAAAACTGAAACTGGTACTCATCAAACTAGAGCTCAATTCATATTTATCCGATAATCGATGTTTTGCATCAATGTATTTGAGTACATTCGGATGTAAGATAGACAGTAATTTGTTGCCAGAAATTCGTTTGCAGCAGTCATTAAAACGAAGAAAGGTTTTACCAGTTAAGCCCCATTATAAACCAGCCTATCAATTGTGTGAATTATTTGCGGTATCAGGCTGAAGGACGTGATGGGAAGTTTTAGTAAAACAGTTCACTTAATGCAGTTGAGTTATTTCACCGACAGGTATTTGAAGATCATATGTAGTTGCCAGCTAGATTAATTCATCTACGTGAAAGGATATTCACTGAATTAGATCAATTCATCTGATTAATTAGGGTTACGTCGACAAGGTTTAGTTGATCCCCTGCAGCATATGGCACTCGCGCGCAATTCCGTAGTTGTAACAAGGTAAAATAATAGAGAACGTCTTTCTCGGACCTCAACAACGCCCATAGTATATTTATTTATGGAAGATTTGCGCCATGAGCGAGGTTGGACAAATTGGTTATAAGATTATAAGACCAATCCGATTAACAGCCCCTTGTGCCTGAATTCGAACTCCAATGGATTCCGTAGATTCTGGTGATTCCCAATGAAGCGGTACAATGCGTTTGAGGCTCTTCACTGGTTAGTGACACCTTTCCACACAAAAATTAAATTGTTCATTAAGACCATCTTTCCGGCATTGTTCTCATAATAGGGAAATTTTTCAAACACACGTCTTAGCTCAGACTTTTTCCATTTTTCCTCTTTTTATTGAATAAACTAATATACAATTTTCGGTAAGCGGGAAGCGGCCAATCAAAGGGCTGCCATTCAACACACAATGGGAAGTCAGGCGGTGGTGGTGGGATTCGAACAGGCATCCCTGGGGTGATAATATGGTGACGTTACCACCGGGCAACCACCGCCAAAGCGACCCTGGCAGGACACGAACCTGCAATCTCCCGACTGTATCAAACAAATCAGAGTATAAAAAGAAAAACGTTTCATGATTTACTTGTGGGCAGAATACTACCAAGTTGCCCAGGTCAAGACCGGTGAGATTTCTTAAAGAATTCAGAACCGCAGCCTGCGACTAGCCAAACCCTGACCCGAAAGGCACGGGGGGGGGGGAGGGTTGGGAGTCAGTGTGTGAAAACCGTTATCCATTGGGGTTCGCCTTCCAGTACATCGGATCACGTGCCCATTGGACGGGACCAAACGACCAAGGTCCGCAATACACCTTGATGCCCGATCGAGCCTAGGACCACTACCAAAAGTAGGGCTCAGGTTTTTTTACAGAGAAATGCCAAATAGGTTTATGAAAACTCAAATATATGTTTATTGTCACCGGGCGATACAATCAAAGTTGGTTTAACTTTGTCAGTTTGACCACTGAACTCACATAACAGTCAGAATTGAACTAGCACCATTTGACCCCATTAACGTATGATAGGAATCATGAAACCCACAGTGGGAAGCATATTACTAGTTAGGTTTTATATTTTTTGTAAAACATTCTGTATGAGTTGACATTTTAGTGATGGAGTGCTTTATGATTTATTGTGTTTTAGTGGTTCACTTCTGTATAAGCTGAACTGATAGGGAGTACGGAAGATCTTCCAGAGCGGATCGAGCGATTTAGTTGCTCAGGAGGCCTCAACTTTTCATGGTGTATGCTATTAGCTTCCTTAAATGAGGTGTATCAATATTGTAACTCGAAAAAGTTTGAATAATTTTGCAGGAAATTTATAGTTGATGAGCTCGGTATGATGTTGCGGGGTCTGCCAGTGTGGGCCAATTCTGAGTTATTCCACTCGTGTTCATTGCAGAGTTTACAATACCAAATGAATTGAGTTTAAATTATCAACGATGAAAATGTTCACAGAATGCCATTTTTTTAATTTTCACCCTCTCCAAAATAACGGGGATTGGCCTTAAGTAAAACTGCTTCTTCAGAAATACCAGATGCACATCTACGGCCCATCAGACCAATCAATTTAGAGAACGTAATTTGAGCTTCCGCGATCAGCCGCATGATAAATTAACGCAGGACGCACATCGTCTCAAAAATCATTAGAACCGGTCGAACGTTAATCGCAATCCTACTCATAACCACACGTTTTAGGGGCAAGCGGGTCGAATAATGTATTGGTACGTCTACCTGTACCTTCAATTAAACATTCTGTTAAAATCGATTTAATTCTTCGTTTGTGGAGTGTACCGTCTGGACGGCAAACTGTACGCGGCTCACGTGATTTGTCCATCACACGAACACACGGACATGCGCGCACGCGGACAAACGCGCATTTGTAGATCCGTGCTTGCACAGGCGTGGTACAGTTAACGGATGCCACTAACCTAAGAATAATGTGCGATGGATAAAACGGTATCATTGATGGACAGGACGAGTGAAACGGTATTGCCAGCAAATACTCTTAGTGACTACGTTCTTTTTTGTGTTGTAATGATGGTGGTTAGGAGCATGCGAATAGGTGGAGGTCAATGAACAACTTTTATTGTTTGTGCTTTTGTGTGCAATTCCCTTGTTAGTTCTAAATAGCGCTCTACCAAAGAAAAATCATGCAGGCCCCTTTTGAATTATCTTGAACTTCGCAAGACTAACAAGAAATTGCCAAGGTTTTGCTGATATATGAAAATGCGAAATATCGAGCAAGAATCAACACTGCACCCATGCAAATCTTCCCCTTAGACAGCACCGGTCCTTGATTTCTCCAAATAGAGAGGACACTGTTTTTATTCACCATAGAAGTTTCAAGATGTTCAATAGGTTTTAAATGTTTTGACTTTTAAGAGTAAAAAACAGAATTTTACAGTTCAGCGCGGTTCAAAATAGATCCTTGTGCTGAACAAGTTGTCGCGCAAAATTAAGGCTTAACACGTCCTCAGGGGTGATAAGTTGGTGGTTTCAAACGCTTGAACAACACTGTACTGGAAGTTTATATGAATGGTCTATCCCAAGTGGATACCCGTACACTTTATGTGTTAACACTAGTTTGGCTTCATCAACGGGAATGTTACTGGAATGGACATTCTGTGGTCGACTATCGGCAGTTTTGTATTTGTGTTTGGACCACGACCACAGTAAAAAGATCCCCTAATCATAAACAAATTCATCTCCTACCTTAAAAAATTGCCCTTAGATTTTTATATGATCTGAACAGGCTTAGTAATATCTAATTTTGGCTTAAGCTGTCCAGATACGGTAATTACGTGTGACTTACCTTCTATGTTTCTGTTGTTTACCACTCATCACTTTTCAGTATCGTAAAAAGATCACTTTTTACTCATAGTCAAAACTACATTCCAAAATTCGAAAATCCTGTGTTTATAATTCCCTTTCCCCTTTCAAATGTTGCGCCTTTGCTCTGCTCTACTTCCGTTATCGATCTACCTCCGTCTTGGGCAGTGCAAGTCATGTAACGAGTCAGCACTATGGCTCCAATAAATAGCCAGCATTCTGGTTTCAATCGACGGACACACATATATATGCTTCTTCCGACCTCGATCACGGACAGGACAAATGCCATTTGGTGGAAATCGAGTACGGTTCTGTCAGAACGATTAGAACGGGAAAATCAATCCTTTTTGATCCAATATTCCCCGACTCATTTACTATTGAGCATCGCGGATATCTGCTTGAATAGGACCACAAATAATTCCTACTCATAAATCAAATTCTGAAACAAGTTGCATAATATTGGTGCGGAACGCACTGGTCACCAGACAGGACATGAGAAATGCGTGCCTCAGTTGCACTTGTATCTTGCATGCGTGAATTGTGAGCGCTCTCCTTTATAGCGACTAGATAGAGGTTACTATGTGCATTGCTTCCGCTTGTGTGAGCAGGAACAGTCTAAAAGTCCAGCGCTTGAGCTATATGAAAGATATAGCAAAACATTCTCGCCAAGGTAAGGGTTACCAAATCCAATTAAACACCAAGTTGAGGAAATTAGCTTGTCTCAGCCACGACGAATGGAAACCAAAACACAAAGGCGTTGGTGACAACTTTTCGATCCTCTTGGAAAGCCTTTTTCAAGTCGTTTAATTGGTTAATCTCACATTACAAGCAATTATGAGGCAATGGGATGATGACATCGTATTGAGGTATCGTATATTGAACAGGTTGAAGGAAAACCGAGATGTTATACTTTCGAGACCAGATGAAGGAGCCGGAATAGTCCTTTTAAATCGATCAGACTATATCAACAAAATGAACAGCATACTCAGCGACACCAGAAAATTTCAGAAAATAGCCAGGGAGAAAGATAAAACAGAACAAATAGAAAAAGTCACTGTGGAAAACACTCCGGTGTCTCAAACAGAGGGACATAAGAGACACTGCCACATTTGATCAACTCCGACCAACAGGAACGACGATCCCGAGACTTTATGGCTTACCGAAGATACATAAAAATGGAGTGCCTCTCCGACCGATTTTAGACATGTGTAACTCCCCTTACCATGCCTTGGCTAAGTGGCTGGTAGCGATCCTGGAACCCGTGCGAGCAAAACTCGCCAGTCACACATTAAAGGATTCCTACGACTTAGTGGCTAGTATTAACAACACAAACATAAACGGAATACGCATATTTCCATTCGACGTCAGTTCACTCTTCACTAACGTTCCCATTAATCAAAATATTGAACACATATGTGACTACATACAAAGTAATAATTGTGAAGTTGGAATACCAGTCGGGGATCTCAAACAATTACTATACTCTTGCACACATAATGTACAATTCAAATTCAATGACGAAGTATATCGCCAGATAGATGAAGTAGCAATGGGATCTCCTCTGGGTTCACTGTTTGCTGATATCTTCATGGCACAGCTGGGGAATAACATCCTAAAACGAACAATTGATCGTTGCACATTTCACAAGCGCTACGTGGATAACATTTTGTGCTTCGTCAATGATAGTGTGCATCTGTCAAGACTCTTGAAAGTATTTAATTCAGCTCATCCAAACATTAAGTTTACTCTAGAGAACGAAGAGAATGAGCAGCTTGCATTTTTGGACGTTCTACTAAGCCGTCAATCAGACGGAACTATCCAACGCGCCATCCACAGGAAGCCATCGTGGAACAATCAGTATATCCATTTCAAAAGGTATGTGCCTCTGAAACGGAAAAGAAACCTGATTCATTGCCTCGCTACCAGGGCGCGAAGAATATGTACGGACAATACCATTGATGCAGAACTGAGGTTTATTCGAGGTGTTTTCCTTCAAAACGGATACCCCGTGCGATTTGTGGACAACATTCTGGGTCGTCATCGGTTGCCAAACAGGACCATTACTGCGGAGAAGAAACCGGTTTACATATCGCTACCTTTCAAGGGCGACACGATTGTCGATATGATGACACGTAAGCTCTGTACAGATGTAGAAAAAGCATTCCCCGCGGCTTAACTGCGTAGGATGTTCATCTCCAGGCCACTTCTGCGCTTTCAACTCAAAGATAAATTGCCTGTTTCTGCCATCTCTTTCTGTGTATACCTATTTACCTGTTCCTGTGTGACAAAGTACATTGGCCGCACGAGCAGACGTTTATCTGAGCGAGTCCGTGAGCATCACCCGGCCTGGTTGAAAAGTGGAATAGGACCATTGACAGCTCAATCGTTTCACACATGGTGGAAGCAAACCACGTAATTAATGTGGTCGAGGCGTTTCGACCCCTCTACTTGGTTCGCACCTGCCGATCTAAGAGGATTAGGAGTCTCATTTTGGCCGTAGCGGATGCGATCGGAATCAACCTACACAATCCCCCCCTATGCTCCCAAAAACAATTCGTAAGAACGCTCGGTCTTTCATGGCCAACACCACACACGATACAGCCATCCCCATCCGCCCCTAATGACCCAAACAAGTGTGCATGTGTGAGGACCAAAGTGTGAGTGATATCCGATCATGAAACTGGAATGTTAATTATCTCTTTCTAACTTGTCTTAATCTCTTCCCCCCCCCCGCCAAACAGTTTGATATAAACAGGCTAATAGCCTGTAGAAGAATCACCGCAAACGAGCTTGTACTTTGAGCCACCGAGCCGACTACTCACTTTAACCGTTGCGGCTCGATACTCTTCTGGAATATGTCGACAGTACGAACCCATCATAGCTGACATGTACACTTTCTTTTGTTAGACGTATCTATTAGAAACTAGCATAACTCCTGTGTCGATTTGCCGTTGTTCTAACTAAGGAATTTGTAAATGATTTCCCGGGTCGTAATGGAGTCAATGGCTAACAATACCTGGTCCCAGTGATAGATTACATCTGTAACAACTTGTGCTAATCATTTAATTCACCTTTAAAAGATTTATTTTAAAGAATCAGCTAATCGAGCTATAAATTAGTGCTGTAAAACTAAAAATGGAAGTCAATTAATTGAATAGGTATACGGTGGATACTTTTTCGCATGATTATCTAACCACTCGGCAGCCTCAAATTCCTTCTACAGCATTGTCCCTAATTATCGGACCTCTACTTACTCCCTTAACTTTACTGATAAAACCTTGGGAAAAAACTGTAATGTATATATCCTAGCCCCGTTCAGCAGGCGGAAGAAGACGATCTGAGAGTGTGCTCTGGTCTACATGGAAGTCAATCAATAGCAGTTCATTTTTTTCGGTGGAGCAAATGCACTCCATCTGTTCACATTAAACCGTAAACTGTAATTCGATAAATTCAAGTTTTACAATTGAGACTGATCATCAACCTTTCGATGCGATCGTTTTTATCTTCCACGCGAGAACTAGGTACCTACATTGCGCTGAAAAAGAACATTGCACGAGAGGCTCAGTGTACGTAACTGGTACGATCTTATCAACTACAGTTTGGTCGAAGTTTGATAGAAGTTAATGAATGACGATCAAAATAGCTAATTGATTCATACCGGAATTTCCGTTAACTTTGACGATGCAATATCTGGATAGATTCAAATATCTAATTTATTAAATTAATCCGAATCCAAGACCTGTGTGAAGTATGATTATGTTTTCAAATCAGTTGTCGGGGTCGAGGACTGGAACCATCTGTCGTACAATTTCCAGCGGATTTGTGATCACAATGTGAACGGAATTGGCACACAACTTTGTTGTTTCTTTCTTGATCTTACAGAATTTTCTTATTGGCTGTTCACACACAAAAACAGTTTTACGTCGGTTACCCTTTTTCAATTAATCTGATAAGTATGGTTGTTGACGATCACAAATTTGTTGAAAGGCCTATTTATAAACGGGTTTTTCTTTGGATATCACATCAATAAAACACCCGTCTCCACTTGATATGATCACTGTAATTGGCCCAGATGTACGTGAAATTTTGTGATAATTGAATCTGATTCCGAGCAGTGGAACTCTGGGACCATGACGACAATGGTTCAAGGGATGATCATCTGCCCGACATGATCAGAAAGTTTTCGGACGGGAAGCACAAATGGGCATTAGGAACATATCAACACGATGGGCGACCATAATATTGACCAAGCGAACCCGATTAGACGATAACTGAGCCAATCAACCGCAAAGGTATTTTCGGCCAGTCAATCAGTCAGCCAGTCAGTCAGTCAGTTCAGATCACAGTATTATTGACCCATCAACTTGTTGGCCAATTGCTTCGTGTGTGGTTTGGTCTCTGAATCGATCAGCAACTGACTCTGAAATGGTGTTCATGATGTAATCTCTCAGGCTCTTTGGATTGCGACCACAAAAGAGTTGCTCATTCGATACTGAAATCAATGGCACAAACATACAGGAGGGAAACTAGTTGCCCCAGGGTTTTCTTTCTAATTGGGAACCTCTTTGGTTTCTAAGTGTATGATTAACAGCCAACCAATTCAAGTCTACTGGTTTTTCTACGATCAAGAATCTGGTCGTCGTTGTTTGTTCGTATAACTCAGTGCAGATATTGATCCAGTTCTTTCAGGGTAGGCTAAATAAAATGTACAATATATAAGTAATTTCAAATAGAACAAGGAATGGCGAGCGAGCTCGTTTTCAGTGATTCGTAGTCATGCCAAATACATCACAATGAATATCACGCTGTTGATATATAAATCAGTATTCAATCATAAAAACGCAAACAATTGTTTCGGGAAAGGGAAAATAACCTCATGGGTTATCCGGGGCTAAGTTCATCTTGGGACCGGATGTGGAATTCTCAATGATTACACATGAGGTTATTTTCCCTTTCTCGAAACATTTGTTTGCGTTTTTATGATTGAATACTGATTTATATATAACCAGCGTAATATTTATTGTGATGTATTTGGCATGACTACGAATCACTGAAAACGAGCTTGTTCGCCACTCCTTGTTCTATTTGAAATGTGCTCTGTGGGACTGTTTAGACAATATAAGTAATTGTTTAGCCCTTCGTTGATCAGTAACAGATAGGATATCACAAAATTTCAATTATCAATTTTTTATGAGGTACATTCAATATTTGAGAAACACATTCTCCCAAACCAAACGCCAAACTTATCACTCGACCCGTTTAGGGGGTTTATTTACTTATTGTATTGTAGTTGTATCAGACCATTGGGAACATTTGTGATTCCGTTAAAGAACCCGGTTGTTTTAACCGGAATACGCTTCCAAACGGGAAATGCTCGTAGTATTGGGTCTCTAGTCTAACTTTACTAAATTACATGAACACTTGAACTATGGTGAAAACAAACAATCCACAGTTTTAATAAAGCATGCTGTTTAAATCTGTATACCTTGTGATTTAATTAAAGCTATGGATGATCAATACATTCCAATAGATTCGTATCAGTAATTTGAATGGATGAATCCGAATACAAACCGTGACGGATTATACTATCGGCAATCGGGTGCAATCCGCTCAGCTCACTGATTTTGCATTACGTGATTGTCCATCATTACCGAAATTGAAGAAGCTTATGAAAGGAAATGGCATCATGTTGAACGGGACTACTCGCAGACACAGAAGTCTTTTCTATGTGACGGATTTATCGGGGTCTGAATTTGCTATCATAACTTAACACCAGGCGCTCAGATTTCTGCTAGATCAACGATAAACGCAAGTGTAGGAACAACACAGAGCACTCAGTATACCACAAACAATCCTATCGTTTGGGGAATATTTCGTCTACATAATTCGGAAGGTGAATATACAAGTCAAATCAGGTTAAGTCGAAACGCGCTTTATTCATCCTAATGGATGGATTCTCAGCTTCTTGCACTCCGGGATCATTTATCATATTATACAGTCACAAAAAAAGGTAAAAAACGGCAAGTAAATTCAAAGGAATATTGGGTAAAAGCTTGAAGGTGGATATCAATTGCGTAGGAAAATCAAAACATTTTCTCTTCAACGGATGCCTTTTAAGCCAAAAATCTCGAAATGCATAGGATAACGGACAAACGATAAGCAGTGGTACGAGCCTACACCAGTTTATGACGATATCTAGTTACAGAAGTGGATATGCATTGTTCAAGTTCTGTGTGTAATGGATGAGTGGTGTTTGATAGAATATTGTTGCAGAAGTTATTGCAAGAGGTAAAATGTTTATCGGCGATAATGTTAAGCAAGTGCAAATGAGGAATACCGCTTGTGTGAGAGATAATCTTATTAGCTCGGCGTAGAATTGTGTAACCTTCAGCTCTAAGACCGGCAAATAATACTGGGGAGCAGTAGAGAAGATGAGTAACAACGCAAGAATGTACAAATCGAGTGAGTAGATACAGTGGGACTTTCAAAGAACGCAAGCGGGAAATAAAGAAACACAATCGTCGAATCTTTACAAAAGTAGAATTCAAATGTGAGGTCCAGGTGAGATCTTGGGAGATAGTGATACAGAGGTATTGTAGAGATCAGGCTGGTTATCAACATGGAGTGCAGAAAAATTCCTTTCAAAAGAATGTAGCCATTCTCCTTTGGCAAGCGAAAAGGTAACATCGCTACATTTAGATGCATTGAGAGATAACTTGGAAGACGAAGACCATAAGTTTAAGACAGATAAACTGGTTTGAAGATGTGAGAAGCGGAAATCACCTTGGAATTTGGAACCTGTGGTAACATTATCAGCATACTTAATAAGAAGATCATCTGGGTTAGTAGGAATGTCACGAATATAGAAAGAGAAAAGAAAAGGGGAGAAAATCGCTCGCTGGCACACCCCTGAATTGACTGGTAGGGAGTCAGAGATTTTTCCAAGAAACTTCATGAATTGTGTTCTACCAGCAAAATAATCTTGGAGTAGAGAGAGGGTATTATGGGACAATCCAGCACCTTGGAGTAGAGACAAAAGTCTGCTCCTGTCAACACAGTGAAAAGCATTACCATAGTCGAGGCTTATTGCGATCATGTCCCTGTAATGAGTTTATCGCTTTCTGGGCAAAGAAGGTGGTATCGAAAATGCGATTTTTTGTCGACAATCCACTTGACGGTGTTAAAAAGATGATAAAAAACAATATAGACAAAACGAATAACCTTAATCTTGTACAGCGTAGCACGGGCTTTCTAATGGTATATAACACTGTCAAACATCAGAAAGTCTTAGTAGAACAAATAGTTTCATGTAACGGCGGGAACTTCTGCAACAACCTAATATATGAAAGTGATCACAACTACAAATGGATGCAATTCATTTATAAATCATCAACACAAGAAGACATATGTGAGCAGAATGGATATTTGCCATCAATTGCTCGCGTGGTTTCATTCAGCTGTCACCCCAACTCACCTCAGGGGATACTCATTCAAATTAGTACTCCAAAATGTCAACTAAAATGCCGGTGTCATTCATTTGCTGTCAGAGTGTATAGTATTTGTAATTCTTCACCGCCGCACGTTGTTTCTGCTTCATAAATGGTTCTTTCAAGCAGAAACTGGATGAAACCTTGTCAATTCTTAGATTCCGACATCCGTAGCAGTGCACGAAACAAAGATAACTTTTGACAGGCCTCATCTTTCTATGAAACGTAAATCGATTCATTTGTGTTAAACCCTACGGGACGAGAAAATCAACCGCCTGTAGGTATTCTCCATAATAAAACTTTGACAATGACTTTACCATTTGGAAAAATTTCATAATGGTCTTAGAAATTGCATTAGATGGTTGTGGCACTGTTGTTGGAACTAGTCCGCAGTATATTATCCTCCGTATACCTTAGGAACTAGAAATAATGATATCGTGAATGTTGATGTTATAGTGTTAATAACACAGCGATTTCGGTAGAGAATTATATTCGCCGACGTTTCGGTTACCGTGGCTAACCTTTCTCAAGGCAGGTTTTACAACCAAATGACTCAGAGGAAAGGATCACAAGTTAACGGATATTTTATCGTGTGCATGTTTTTCTGTGTGTGTATGTGTGTGTGGTGGACTAAGTGATTCCTTGAAGAAATGATAGTTGAAGAAATAATTTCCCGTCCGATAGCGTATTTGTGCTCTTTGTTTGCAGTCGATAAATCGTGATTTTATTAGTTTTTTCTAAAGTTTACCACATTTCTGTCAAACCACATGGTCTCCTCGAACGGGATTTAGTGGGGCTTTTATGCTGTCAATTCAATGTCCCTAATTTCTGTCTGATAAAAAGTTAACACCATCAGGCTAAGCTGGTCGGGCGTTGAAAGCAGATTTCGTTGACTTTGCTGGGGCGTGTTACTGTTATCTTTACCGTGCAACCCTCGTTTTCAATCATTTACATATGATTAGAACCACACTTGACGAATCAATAAATTGAAGTTGACACACCATTCATCATTAAAAAGCATTTGAAAGACTCCGCAGCAACTTTTCTTTGCTGGATTCATTAAAAGCTCATCGATGAAATTCACTTAAACTCAAACCCCAATCAGGAAGGGTCTTTACATCGACACACCGCCCGGACAATCGGAGCTGATTTTCAGTAGTCTATAAACGCAATCGATAAAAAATGATATCGAAGGTTTCTGGAAAGTGGAGATGGTTAACTGATGTTGGTTTGATGTGTTAAAAGCTATAGAGAGCCACGCCAAAAAACCAATGTGACAGCATCTAAGAGAAATAACCCGTTGTACTCGGTTCGAATCCCAACGGTTTCATCCAGCGTGTAATGCTCTAATGGCTCTAAAAAGGATGTAATAGATGCATAGTGGTGACACATCCATCCTGACTGACAAATACGGTTTCCGAAACCCTGCCTAAATGATTCACATAAATTACGTGATAGTTCATTCAACCTTGATCAAATTGCAGTACGTGAATAACTTCTTCAACTCAAGTTCATAATTCCTCTCAGACAGTAATACCAATCGCGCTGCCAGAATGCCACAAACAACCCCCACCCTTCACACACACACACACACACACACACACACACACACACACCGGGGGGTTGTCCAACCAACTCGTAAACGCGGCCCGGCACAGACAAAAAGCGACCATGAACCAAAAGGTCCAACGGGAGGCATGTACACAACTCACTCTCAATCCAAAATGGCTGCGCCGGTGCTCAACGATAATTTGTGCAATCGATACTCCTTTTTACTCCATCCTTGGATCAAACCTGACTTTGGCCGAATGATGCATCAGGTTGTGCCGTGTTACCTGTGCGTCTGTCCCATTCCCATAACAGCGCAATTTCAATTGGTACCTGAATCCGTTTGAAATGCACCTCACTTGTACAGTGGCAGATATTTTCCATTCCACCCTAGTCATTTAGTCGTGCTTTTTTCATACTACTACACAGACCGGTTGGTATCCATTTGATGTAAAATCACCTCGTACGTGTTGATTCAGTTGTCCAAGCGGTGGATCACTATTACTGCTGTAATAAGTTGGTGTACTCCATTGTATACAAGATGATTTGTTCCAAACGCTTCGGTCGTCTTGCCACGCTACTGCGTAATTTATTACACTTGTTGCTGTTTGTCTTAAAGGCTGCGATCAATTGCGATGATTCATACCGTGCACACCTATCCCGGGTCCCGTCAACTGACAGACGTTTCACGCTTAGGGCATCAATCCACGCATGATGGATAGTGTTTCACAGGGGATATCATTTGGTTTATTGGGCAGTGAAACTAAGATGAGGGGGGGTAGAGAACACAGTGACACAGACA
>UZAN01043638.1:17471-31243 GCA_900618425.1 Echinostoma caproni
ACGCAATGTTTGGGCACGCTGCCGATAAAAAAACTGGGAAGGTTCTTCCACGTAATCCTTTACTGTCGTTTCCCGAGAGGATTCTTCAGCACAGTCTTCGTAGGGAAATACTTGTGTCCACCATATACATGACTTCTCGTGATTCCATGCACATCTTCAGTTGAATTTAAATCACGTCTGTGGGATGACCAGTTGAATGCTTTTGTGTTTGGTATCCTTTTTGAATGGATGCATCAGCAGATGCAAACATGAACTCCTTGACATCTTCCCCCATAGAAAATTGGTAGGTGGTTGATGCGTATGGGAACGAACTTCGTCTTGCATCACTGATAACTCCCTGCACCATAACTAAGCCTTTTCGTATTATACAGTTGCTTTCCTTTCTGTTAGTCACTCCAGTAACGTGTCAAACAATCCGGACCGTCCAAATTAAACTCGCTTTCATTTTTTGAATATGATTTCCTTCCAATCATTGTTCTTAATCACGTTTCATTTTTCTCCATCAAACTCCACACTGCTGGACATCAGCCTTTGTCACATTAGTGTATTTCAGGGGCAGAGTGGCTTGAACTACTGACTGTATTCTATATGCANCAATTTCGCTTTATAACGCGTACACTTCGAATGGAAGCTGTCCTACCTACTCTTTTGTTTTTGTCTTCTAAAGTACCGACACGGTGAGCCCACATGGCAATTTTCAGTCTATTGAAATGAACCCCAAAACAACCGATAACAGGGCGATAATTCTCCAGTGAAAGATACACATGATCGATATTTTGAACTTATTGGACAAGGGATAACAATGCCTGAGTCTGTGAACTCTAATCCAGTTCCTGCTGGATCACGGACTAGCAATTGACTGAACTAAAGAATAGATTGCTTTATACAGTACTATATTGGATTATTCATTCAAATCAAGTCAAGTTATTTCGCGCGCCTAGTGAGTGAGTATCCTGTGTGGAGTTTTGTATCAATGGTTATATAAAGGCACGTAAAACACACGAAAAAACGCCTTAAAAATGTTTAGCTCACAATATAAGCAAACTAGTGGCTGGTGCTACGGCTCATTGTGTTATGAAGTACTAATCGCATTTGGGAGTAGTATGTTTGGATTGCGCAAAATAACGTTATTTACTGTTTCTTACTACGGTAAAATATGAACAGCACATCGTAGAGCGAATTACTGTATTCAAGATTGTAACTACGAAAATGCGCATCTGCTGAATAACCGTTGCATTAATCTTCCTGCGTGGTTGTGAAAATTATGATGGCCTGTTCCAAATCAGACATTGTCGTATGCACGGCAATTTATTGATAAACTTGCTGTTGTTCGTAATAAACAACTCTCCTAATCTCGCACTTCCTTGTGTATATATAAGATTAGTAAAGAGGAAGCGCGTTGTGTCCTTCGATTGGGAACGTTAGACAACTATTGATAATTTCATCGGTGTTGAAAACCGTATTTTACATAAGTTACTATAGTCTCATCACTCCCACGCTACTCTCCATTCACTTCTTACTCACCCCTGCATTGAGAGATCCATCCACACTTTAGTTCTCAAATCAGTCAACAGTGCCCTGGTTTCCCAAATTGATACTCACAAAACATCAAACGAATGTTCTGACACACTGAGTTTGCGTTATCTCTGAAAAAGAATGGATAAATCTATGGTTTCAGAAAATTGCAATGAATATTTTCAAAAGAAAAGACCATAATACAATACTGCGCGATTTATGTCCAGGACGATTTCACTGTATCTCAATATGGTGCATACTGCAGAAAACAATATTTTTATAGGGATTTAGCATGGCAACAAAAAAGAGAAAATACAACGAAACAGAAAAACATAAAAGGGAGAGGGGTAAAAGGACTATGTCACCAGGGTAAAGATAAACTATCATAAAGTTCTTTTTGTTGACACAAGGTGGACTTCCATCAGGTGATAGAAATCGCTTCTGTAAACCTTAGCAATTTTGCGATTCGTGACTTGTAGATAATCCGAAACGCGTTGATCTAGTGTTGCGTCATCAGAAGTTGTCGACCTATGGCTGATGACGGAGTCTTGTAGTAACGACTGTTGTTTCTATGTCACGGACTTGAGATGCAGCGAAATAGTCCTGGGCATAAATCGTGCAGTATTGCAATATTGTCTCTTCTTGTGAAATTGATCTCGTTAAAGGCGTGCTTCAGTTTTCTCGATGAATATTTTGTTTTTACTGCGCTTTGTGGTATGGTTAGTTTTGTTTTCATCAGGTACTCATCAGGCTGTCGTCATAAGTAGCTGGGACACTCAGGAGGAATTTCAAAGTTAACTCTTGTTAATTGAAATTTTGCCACGGTTTCTTTATGAAACTGTATTTGCCAAACAAAGACTGAAGTTTACAGTGCACCTAGAAAAACTTACGTGTAGTAAATTAATCCATTAACACGGATTGCGTCGGGTAGTAAACCATGACTGAATCTTTCCGGCAAACCGCTTTCTACTGCACCATTTGAAGGACATAGTATATTACAAAATTAGTGCGGACCTGGTATAAAAAGAACAATGGGTAAGTAGTATTGATTTCACCGTTGGTTACATGAACTTTGGGGATTCGCCACTTGTGAATCCTGAACAAAAATACGCAGTACTCTCTATCTCGTGCGCTCTGATTTCCTAATGCATATCGGTGCTTGGAACCATTACTGTTCGTGTGTGGATACCATCCACGAGATCCACAAACACCCCGGTCGTGAAAAAAAACGAATCACGTGTGAAATTCATTACTTCCTTGCACTCAAATGCTNCATTACTTCCTTGCACTCAAATGCTGCGGGAAGTTCCACCCAACAGTTCTGTTGCAGCACATACAACTGCATGGTAGCAGGACAGCTATGTTGAACAATTCTTTGATACTGAAATATGTTGAAGTTTTTGAAGTTTTCGGTAATTTCCCCCCGGATAGTAAATACTTGAAGCAGGTGCCAATCAACACTCAAACCGATTTTTATGTGCGTACATCACAATGTTGCATAACATACAACACGCTCCGATGAAAGAAGAGTACAATTTCGTATTGCATTTGGTAGGGCGTACAATACGCAAACGTTTTTCACGAACCAAATATAAGACTAACGCATTTTATTGTTTGCGAAACAATATGATCTAAATATTACTGCATTTGTTCATCATCCTTTCGCAAAATAAACAACAGCTCATGGTGAGTAGGGGCTTCAGTTTTAGTTTGTACAACCATTAAACATGCACCATCTTGCGCCACTTTTTCTTGCTGTCTTCTGGACGCTTATTTAGATGAACAGGTGGAAAAAAACAGGTATATAGAAATTAGAATTGAAGAGAAAATTGAGAATTTCAGCGGACTATTGTCGCTCAGAAATGGAGAAAATGCACGAACGCCACTGTTTACGACATCCAGCCATATCACTCAGTGTCTCTAGTCATCGGTTACGATCACCCCGAGGTTCCCAACCAGGGAGCCTAACGGGACCTATGTGACCCAGTCTTCTGCTTGGGGATTTCATACCCTCGTGCCAGATCTTAGCTTGATCATCCTTGGCTTTTTCCACCCACTACCTGTCTCGACGAACATTGCTCTACGTGCCAACCTATTGGCTGACATGCGTATCACATGACCCGAGCAGTGTAATCTATGGAGGTCCAAGACTTTCTCCATTGGACGACCGCATTTACCTAAAACTCTTCGCCTAACCTTAGGGTTGCTCATGGGGTTACCCTACTAGATTCGTGCAATGCTGCTTAGACAGCGGTGTTCAAACACCAACAGTCTATCTTTATCCTGTTTTCTTAACGGCCAAGTCTCTGCGCCATATAGCGGAACTCGCCGAACTGCCGCGGCATAAATTCGGCCCTTCACAGACAGCCGTATGTCGCAACAGTACCACAGATGTCCCAAGTTGGTAAATGCCAACCGAGCCTCTTGTATGCGAGTTGAAACTTCAGCCGTCGTGTGTCCACCAGGTGAGATTTAGGTGCCCAAATAACAAAACTTATCCACTGTTTTCGGTAACCGGTTAGGTGAGAATGTTCTGACTTGAGGTCAGTATTACTATTATGAGCGTTACTCAATGCGATGAGTGAAGCCCCGAATTCTTATACGTTTACAATCAGGAAGTGCCTATTTGGAAGACGATGCTATATTCACCGGGGGAAATTCAGCCACTGGCTAGTTGTCTGTGATACAAGAGTTTGGTCTAAATATTACTGTGATTGTTCGCCTCTTATTCTGTCAGTATCCTTAACATGAACAAGGATAAGTTATCTATGTTGAGCTCTTCAATGCTAATCTACCAATTCAAGTGCACCTGTCTTGCCACTTACGTAAGTCATGTCACAAGGCAAACATCCATTTAGAAACATCAACCCATAAGGCGTAGACATCAGGGAAACGGGTTTATCTCCAATTCGATTGTTTTACACTTGGTCCAGACCGGGTGGATGGTAATTCGGCTTACATCATCATGTATCACGTCCCATAACATGACTCCAAGGTGGTTCGAATTAAAAGGCCAGCAACAGTCAGGGCAATTAACATCGGCTTGTTAAAGCCAGAATTTTGTTCAGCATCCATGGCCCAATTGGAGACAACATAACGCGTTGTGAGCATTGTGATGACCCAAATCAGTTATCAATGTTAACATAACTCGTTCCTACCTAAAAAAGAGAACCGTAGGGATAAACTTGTCCCCCCCCCCCCCCCCCNCCCCACCCGTCGCTAATAATCGGTCTTGACTCTAAAACAACACCTTCCTGTTACTGTCTTACATAAATGTGATTGCGATGGTGTGGAAGAGAACTCATCGAGAACAAATTGAAGATTGGCGGGTCCTGATTATCTTGATGGGCTTATTTTGATAGTCAAATTATAAAACTGCTGATAAGTATTCGGGCACAGAGACTAACTAAGCCCGCCCATAGTTATTCTGAGAAACACCAGTAAACCTATGCAAAGGTATGAGGGTACATTTGTCGTCTTTGGTAAGTAGACAAGTCAAGTTAAGAGTGCACTTTGTTCATCCAATGTGGACTGAATTTTCAGTGAAAATAAAATGTGGTCACCTTTGCTTGGGCATACCCGCTATTGAAAAGGAGTTTAAAGATATGACAAATAGTTACTTGGATGATAATGAGAAGGACACTGAGAAGGTATAAAAAATGAAGAAAATTTCAGCATGAAAATTTACATTAGACTGTATAAGTTCGTTTGCTATTCCTTCCCTGGAAACCAACAAACGTGAAAGGTAAGGTACGACGGAGTTGTGAAAAACATTGGTACGAGTATATAAAGGTTTAGATTTATTGCGGGTGACAGAAGTTGAAGTGGAGCGAGATAGGGCTGAATATAAAGGATGTGATGCATCGGACAAGATAGAGTCACACAGACGGTCACACGCCTTAAGGTGTTGGTTGACAATGGAATCCACCAGCTCTTTATAAGATACAGCTCCATATCCAGAGGTGCTTTTCAGAGAGCCTCTAATTATTAGGGAATCCTTAGACAATAGACGGGGAAGGATAACGGAAGAGCAGTAGGTCCAATGGCGCACCATGCACAAGAAAATAGATACAAAAATGATTTACAATGACACCCTCAGATGTCGAAGGCGTGAAGTATAAAAGGTAAACTTTCTGACTTTAAAAAATGTTTGTCATACGTGATAGGACCATTTGAGGTCAGCAGACACGAAACATCCAAGATATTTGAAGTGTTGTGACCTTTCAACTTTTAAGGTATTGATTAAAATAATGGGAACAGATGATCCAGAAAGTGTTGATGGCCTACGGTTATTGGAAAACAAAACTTCAATGCATTTGTTGGGGTTTAAAGAAAGGCTAACACCATCGGACCATTCAGAAATGGAACTTATAGATGATTGAAGGGGGTTCGTTGAATGGTTGTTGTTATGAGATGCACCACCAACTACTATGTCATCGGCATATTCAAATGTGAAAACATTTGGGGTGACTGGCCAGTTTTGAATATAAAAGGAGAACAGAAAAGGGGATAAAATTGCACCCTGCATTACACCCTGGTTTACATGAGCAGTGGAAGACCTAATACCATTGAAACAAGTGAATTGGCGTCAGTCGGTAAAATAGTCGTGCATCCAATTCAAAAGATGTGGTGGGAGATTAGATTGCCGTAACAGTGATAATAGGATGTTTCTGTCAACAAAGTTTGTGTGTAGTTCAAGAAACAAACATGAACAATTTTGTGCTTTTGGTCTGTAGTTCATAAAACAGATTTTATAAGACAAGCAACCGCATCTAAAGTACAGCGACGCTTACAATATGCAAACTCATTGGAATCACGAAAATCATGATCATAGGATAGGTGCTTAATAATAATACGCTCGAAAGTTTTAAGTAATACCAAAGATGAAGCAATAGGCCGAAACTTACCCTTTTCTTTCTTGGGTACTGGAGTGATGCGATCATCACGCCATGTGTTAACTAGTATACCTACTGACAGACATGTATTGAATTGAGTGAAACGGTATGGGTGAGGTGGTTTCCGAGGTCGTTTGACAGGGGAAGATTACTGGAGAACCATTAAGTAGTCAGTATGATCGCAAAAAAGTGTTTGATATGATGCGAGGCAAACACGGGACAGTATGCGGCAGGAAGGATACAGTGATAACATTTTGACTTTTGCAAAACTCCACCTATCTGACCAAACCATGTAAGTTGACGGGCAAAATGTTATGCCCGGATATTTATGGGTATATGATACGGTAGGCAGGAGAGTTACGATGAAATTAAGACAGCTTTATTTTGTATTCATCATCACTGAAGACAGAAAAGAATCAAAGCATCTTAAAGTAATTAAACGCAAATCACGCTTGTTGTATACTTGTATACAGAATGTATATATATACACTTATGATGTTGACAAGTTATTGAAAATCGGTTCTCTTAGCTCGGGTGAACTGAATTCCATTTCGCCTGTTCACCCGAGCTTGGTCATTTGCTTGCGAACGTGTCATCATCAGCTGAGGTGACATTGCCAGAGCGTATGAAGTGATGGTCTAGTGCAAGGGGCTGACATTTCTTTTTCGCATTAGAACTGGGACGACAAGTTGTGATTTGGTTTGTTGTGCATCCTTAAGTACCGTGGAAGATATGAGAGTTTGTTCCAGTTCCTCCAGGTATTCCTTGTTTGTGGCATTTCTGACGTTCAAGTTAAGTAGTCCTTTAATGAGGATTTATTTTTCATCTTGTTTGATCACGCGGTTGGAGAGATTACGGACCCAGTTTTAATTCTCATCAATTCGCACATGATCATCGAACTTGTGGATCTTTCTTCAGTGTGTATATTATAGACCACCAATCAATCACCCGGAGGCCTGGATGATTTCATAACAATTTGGAAGACGCATAGTTCACGTGATGATCTCGGTTGCTCACAGATGTCTTTCGAAGTACAAGGAGGTTATACAAGAAGAACAGGAGAACTGCTGAACTGTAGTACTGAACGAACGACAGATAGAACAGCTAGAAGACGCATTAGGTTGACGTGTCAAAAATATTAGAATAAAAAAGAATACTGGCACAGAGAGAACAATGTAAAGGGGCAAGAACAGTGTTATCTACAAAATAAACTGCAACAACTGCCCAAAACACGATATCGGACAAACTGGAAGAAAACTATCAACAAGAATCCGTGAACACTATCATTGATTTACCTCCACGAAAATAAAGAACATCAATTTTAATTCTAATCAGTGAAAATCATCTACCAAGCCCGGTCAAGATACTCCAGAGAATTTCTTGAGGCTTGGCACTCTTCAATCAACGCAATAAGTAGGCAAATCGAACTGGATCACGTGTACACGTCAATGGAACTCAAGGATCGGATGATACAACAAGAGTCTGCGTCGTGACTTCAGAATGCAAGACAGACGTAAGAATATCCCACACACACATACTCCCATTAGTTCAACGGTGAATCCAGTGGAACCGAGTGAGAACAAAGGACAAAAATAGTCGATGGAGAAAAACATCTAAACGAACGGGTACAAGCACAACACTACCACTTCACAAGCACTGACGATAATACCTTGGCTGGTGTTATGGAACGTCCTGAAGCAAATTGCCAAGCTCGGCGAACAGGCGAAATGGAACACCTACAATGTGAATATGATGCTAGGCTGATTCGCAACATACATAAGAAAGACCAAGCGTTTTCAGAGTGTTCTGACAGAGAGAAGAAAGTACGCACCGCTGACGAGTCCCCAACAAGACGAAACAGCTGTCCACTGCTCTTTATTGTTTTCAGAGATCTTTCGAATACACTTTTAGGCTAACCCCTCGGCATAACGTTGCAAATGACGTTAAACTTCGAGCTTTTTGATAATCAAAGCCCAAAGAATGGACAGCTTGAAGTAGTGACTATAATACAGTTGCAACTTACATGTTTGCTCAATTATTATATTAACTTTAGTTTTAAACAACGATGAATGGATTGTGCTGTGCAAGATCACACAGTCGTATCGTTCGAGCTTTGGGGTTCAATGTAAATAATTTCAGAGGACAATTGATGGTGTGAAATGTAATTCGCATAGCCTTGCCAATGAGAAAGTGCTTCTGCAAAAACTGTTATGAATATTCATGTGGGTGTGCGTGCGATCTAATACGATGTGAGGTTGATCGGGAAAAGAGTGGAATTTCGGTTGCTACCTATGCAGATATTTGTTTTGGAAGCAGCTGTTGACATGTTCAACAGCGTTTTTGATGATTGGTCTGAAAAAATCATCACAAAAGTTGCGTATCCATGGTTTTCACACTGGCTGATCTAAGAAATGAAGCAATTTCGAAATCAAGGTCACCTTTGTCACTCCCCTTGTTGCACCGCTCTGAATTATTTGCGACTATTTTACCCCCCACACACTCTCTGTATCATCTCCACCTACCCCTCGCACCATCTTCACAACCCAATGGGCTCCGCCTTTGTACAGCAATGTGGACTACAATGAGTTCATGTCCTTCGTGAATGGACGTTTGGCCAAAGCGTATGCCACCGCTCACGGAATGGATCAAGAGGCTGCCATTGCCGAAATCATATCGAAAATTGAAAACACTACTCCCGTTCCGCACGGAGCAACAGTAAGTGCTAACCTGCTTTAAGAAAGATGGACGAAGTAACATACACGTAGGTAGGACTGAGGGAATTGATCTTTGTATCAGTACTGATTGCTTCACTTTCAAGACACCGACGAAGATCAAACTTCCCGCGGAACACATCAGATGACTTCAAGAGATGTGTCCACAAGCCGTTGAGTTACGCACAGAGAAAGAACCACGCTCAGACGGTCTTGAAGTATATTGCGATTGGGCTAAATGCACTCAAACCACTTACATTTATATGCGCTCTATTAGAGGTAAATTTGTTTTAGAGAGCACGTTACAAACCAAAGCGGGAGATAAGAAAGCGATGGAGATCATGGATTGAATCCACGGGCTTGTGGTTAACCGAAATGAGGGTGCATCAAGGAACAACGATGTATTTAGTGACGTGGTGGCTTGGGTTGATTTGGTTGCGTTCTGGACCATTGCATAATGTCGTCGTAAACAAGCGTTGGGATAAGAACCAACTGTGATTTTTTTTGAATTGAATTAGAGAACGATGCTGAAATGCAGTTTCTCCAGATATCCCCATTGTAAAGATATTAGCCTAGGTTGAAACAGGTTGTTCTCATATGAGGCAGCAATTCGGCATACCGGATCACAGGAATAATAGAAAGTAACAACAGCAAAAACCAAGAGGTTTTCGATGCGAAAGTTTATCGAGAATAAGAATTATCTTGAGTGCCACGAGTATTGAGTGAGGTGTCCAGGTATCACATGCCTGGTGAGGGATAATAAGTAAGATGCTTTATAGAATAGAGAAATAAATAAGTGAATAAACACTGATGACGATAAAATGCTGTCTTTTACACAGGTAAATAGGCTACGAATAAAATAAAGAGATGTTTGGGCTCCACCGATAATGTTTACTGTGCTTGGACCATAGAGGTTCGCTTTCTTTTCCTGCTTTCTTTTCCTCCTTACACATTCTCACTTAAGTTGTATGCGATATGAGTTTGTATGGTAATTCTAGTTATAATAGTAGTAGAATGCAATAAACGCGGAATACGAATCACTGATCAACAATCACGGGCACCACGTATGCACTAGATCACACTAGTACTTGCACGCAGTATCCGACGTAACCAAGACGCGAGGAAAAGGCCACAGGAGTAGCAGTTCGTTTGTTGAAGTAAATAAGAGGGATTAAATAATATGTACCAAACAAGTTCATTGGTCATCCTGGCCTCCGCCAATCGCACTCTAGTATTTCTGGCGTTGTTCAGCTTCTGTCTGAGCCGCACGGTTTCTCATTGGTTGCTACAGTCGACCTATGGTTTGTAGTCCAGAAGCTGTGGCACGCACGCGCTTTGCTGACGTCACCCGTGAAGCTTGATTGATCACAGTTGTCCAAAACCGTAACATGTCGCTCCGTGGTATGCGTCATCACAATGACTCTTTCTAAACGCTGATTTCCTTTGCTGATATATCCCCTCTCACCATTTGTCTAATGGGTTATAAGTTGTGCAGCGTTGAGCCAGGTCTTCGCCAAAAAGTATGAACACTATCACTGTGGAATCTGTGATGAGAGCTCAAATCATGCCCCGTAGATCACTCGCATCGTATGTCATGTGACTGGTCGACCTCGCTATTGACCTTATCAGTATTGACAGGCCTGATGATTATTGATCTGTCTTTTACCCATTGACCCTGTAAGTCGTGTTGGCACACTTACAGTCAACCCGTACCAGTTCGGTGACTTGTGTTCTTCACAAACCCAGGGACATACAGCTATAACAGAATCCCTGGTTTATCTCGCTCTAGTTGTCATCCGATTACTGAACCAAAACTTTGTCTCATTCTCATAGCTCCAGTTCAAAGGAGTGATACATTTGCCTTCTGATATAATTTTGTAGTTCCCTATTTCTGTGATCTGTTAATCAAAACTCTTTGCGTAAGATTCGATTCTTCTGCATCATTATAGTTATTTATGGTTGTGTATGCGCATAGATCTTTTTTTGGTTGCGTATAGAATATTGACATATTTTATAGCTCTTTTTTATGACGCTAGTTACCCGGAACGAAGCAGTAACAGGAGGAGATAAACGGATTTTCAATTTTCTGCGAGACAGATTCTCAGCGAAATGTAATAACAGCTATGTGGTTTGGTTTCGAGGAACATGTGGCTGAAGATTAACTGGAATGCAAGAATCACAAAAAGAAGAGAATGGATGAGTATATGATGGTTGAACTTGCACTAAGAATTGATATTGAGGATGATAGCATGACTGGACATAAATCAGAAGGGTGATAACTTCTTGAGACGTAAATTCATTTGTTTCCTGTGTTCACATTTTCTCGATCAAAGATCGCACTTGATTGTTCCCTTTCCACACGTCACAGTATGATGAACAACAGAAGGGAGGTGATCCCATAGCCTCGGGGCAAATTGAAACTGGATATTAAGAGTAGTGAACCACATAATGGCCCTCTCTGAAAGATTTGGCAATACATCGGCGCACAACAAAGCCGACTAACGTCAACTTCGAATGGTGGTGTTGACAGTGACTTAAATCGTTTGACCGGACTGTTTTGTCAAGAGCAGTCAAAGACCGTGTTTTATGTATGTTTTTGTTGAGTGCTTCTACAGTATACACGTGAAACACATGATAAACATCATTTATACAGGAGTTCATGCCAATGGTTACCAATTTCCACAGCTCTGTCCATAAAGAAGGGAATCATCATTATGATCATCGTATAGGGAAATACAGCGAAGCAAACCTCCCTGATCGGTGCTAAGCTGACAACGTAAACAATGTGAGTGATAAAGTATAAGATGGAGAGGGATTACGCCTACTTGCAGGGTGGAAAAGAAAGTGAGCCTCTATGGTCAACACACAGAGAACACAATCTACGTCGCATTGCAAGACTCTGGTGGGGTAACCGGATGAGCAATGCTGAGGTCAGGCGCAGAGTTTTAGGTAATCGTGGTCATCCACCGGAGCAAATAGTCCATAGATTACGCTGGCTGGGGCATGTGTTACGTAAGTCACCAAATAGGTTGCCACGGCCAGCAGTGTTTGTCGAGGCAGGTAGCGATTGGAAAAAGGTCAAAGGTGGCCAACCTAAGACCTGGCATGAGGATATGAAAACCTTAACCAGGAGATTGTGTCAGATAGGTACCGTTAGACTCCCTGGCTGGGGACCCCGAGATCATGCTCACCGATGGTTAGAGACACTGAGTGATATGGCTAGATGTCGCAAACAGTGGCGCTCATGCATCTACTCATTATTCTTGTAACTTCAGTCTATACTAACTAGCAATCTTCACTTGAATTTGCTCTCAACATTCAAATCTTCATTTTGCTGTTTGATCCAAACGGGCAACCTAAAGACAACAACTAAAACCGGTTGTAAGAACTGAACTGAGCACAACCTAAAGAGTGCACACATACCGTTTCAAGCATTCTCATCTGATAAGAAATGACAACAGAAACGCCACTACTGTCGGTTAGTTGCAAGAATGCAGTAACATGAAGGGGAATAATAATGATGAATCAAAAGAGGGCAATGCAGGAAAACAGACAGAGTTTGTGAGGCACCACTAGCTACTATCGAAACTTATCTCTGTTTGTGCCGTTACCTTCCAACACCTGATCTGATTCTCAACGGAATACCATAAGTGGATCCGAACCTGATTTGTTCGAGTTCTTTGTTTGGCATCAGCCCAACCCAGATCTGCATCAGCTCTGTAATGTGTTATGCGTGAATTTCGTTTCCCACCTTTGTTATTCTATCTCTATTTGATCGAGCGGTTTTCCCACTGACCATTGCTCCTTTGTACTCCACTTTGTTTCTTCCCTCTTTTGATCTCGTAGGTAGACCGCTGCTTTCATGCACTGCAGTCAAGTATGTTTGTTTCGGCCCAGCAGATCTATCCCTATTTGTATTGCTTGTGTTTATTTACCTTACGGCATGAATCGTGTAGTTATCGCCCATAGACTGTTTAGAACCGATATATAAATGCACATATATTTCGTGCACTTCACATTAGGAACAAAACCGTCTGTTATTCATCTACGTTCAAACAAACGACCAGAGAATCTAGCAGCATTTTGAGTTTACTGTTTATAAATTCTGGTTCAGCGGGAGTTGAGAAATTTTCTTTGATGTATACCACCACACGCACAGAAACAATCAGTCTTCAGACTTGGTCGTGACCGCGGTACACTGAAACTGTTGTATATCCGGCAGTTACATGTAGTAATTGTAGTACGCACTGGTCACGAAATACGAATCACGGACGCCACGTATGCACTAGATCACACTAGTACCTTCACGAAATTCCCACGTAACCAAGACGCGAGGAAAAGGCCACAGGAGTAGCAGTTCGTTTAAGAGAGCACGTTACAAACCAAAGCGGGAGATAAGAAAGCGATGGAGATCATGGATTGAATCCACGGGCTTGTGGTTAACCGAAATGAGGGTGCATCAAGGAACAACGATGTATTTAGTGACGTGGTGGCTTGGGTTGATTTGGTTGCGTTCTGGACCATTGCATAATGTCGTCGTAAACAAGCGTTGGGATAAGAACCAACTGTGATTTTTTTTGAATTGAATTAGAGAACGATGCTGAAATGCAGTTTCTCCAGATATCCCCATTGTAAAGATATTAGCCTAGGT
>UZAN01043639.1:0-15193 GCA_900618425.1 Echinostoma caproni
GCCCCAGGTACCCCGCTCCTACGCTCATCTAGCGGGTTTTTGACCGGTAGGCTGCGGCTCACCGTGTTTATTTGCTGAAGTGACCTCTCCAGGGGCGGGTGCGGATAATGGAAGTAAGCAAGATGTTCAAGCAACTTGTTTTGTGAGACTGAACTTTTTCCGGCCTCTACTCATTGACGTCTCCGGTATGATTGGATTTGCGGCTGTGAGGAGCCATCCTGTGTAGTTCGCAGGGTCATGGAGGCACGTAAACCATCACGCCACGTCAAGGTGCAGTGATGGTACCAATCACAAGATCCACAGTGTCTTCCATTCACAGTTTATCTCTAATATGGAACTGGAGGTGATGGGAAAGGAAGTAGACCTTACCCGTTATCGAAATCCTAATTATACTGAATAGTAAGAGGGTAAATCCTAGGTATGGAAATGAATGACGTATAGGTTGTCCGTTGCTAGGTTTGGGTCACGGGGGTAAGATTAAAAATTGAAAGCTGCAGGATCGATAAATATTAGCAAAATAGCCAAATGCGTTTCATCACTACCGTCGCAACCAGGGTAAGTGACCAGTTGATGAAAAAACAATGCATACAGAAAAGGACAGCGATTTAAAAGGTGAATTGAACTCACTTTGACAAACAGGACGGTCATATGAGAAAACGTGTTGTAGAAGGTGGAATGCTGATAGATCAAGGCCAGCGCTTTCAGCAGATTTGGCATTTTCTTTAACATCAGTTTCTACAAAAGAATGAGACGGAAATGAAATAGGGGTAACGACGTGCGCCATATAGCCGAACGTTCAAACAAATTTATCAATGCATTCATGAATGATATACCTCATGCGAATCGTCACTCTTTCAAAACACAGAACGAAAACTCATCAAGGTCGAAGCGGTTCTAGAAGATGGCCATGTGAATATATTATAGTGTATCAATCGGTTTGACGACTTTCGTTCAAAACGAAGTATTGAGCTACGCACATAAGCACATTGTTTAATTCGCCTGTTGTATTTGTTTTCGGGTTGGAACATCTATGAAGTTACTGCATTCGGACTCAGAAGACAAACTTGATCGATCTCTAGAGAAACTGGGTGATTGTAGCAGTTGGAGTACTCACGAATCTCAAACCTGTCGATGCACGAATTGCAATCGAAAATGCAACACGGAATCACAATGGTAGTCGTATACTGAAAGTTCCCGTCACCCAGATGCAGAAAAAGGGTCACAGAAGTAGTAGTTCGTATGTAGAAAGCAATCACACGGATTGAACAATAAGCAAATAAAAATATCTTTAGTTAAATGGGTATCAACCGATTTCCGTTCGTCTTTTTCGCGTCGCTCGACATCTGTTTGAACTGCATGGCGTGTAATTGGTCAATACTATTAGCCTGTGGTTTATTTTGCAGAAATTGTAACGCGTAACTCCTTGACTGGCGTTATCTCGGAGGGTTGTATCACTATAGTAATATTGTTGAACACTGTTAAATGAGGTGTGCGTGCTTCAAGCCCCTTTGACATATCCAATTTGCCCTCATTCGATGTTTTCATCTCGGTAATAATATCAAGCTTCGTAAGCCCTTCAACGTTTCTTCCTCAGTTGATCAAATGGGGCGATTAAAAACCTTCAAGCTAAACCGACAAACGGAAATGCAGGACGAACGGTTGTGTAACCTGAGGCGGCAAAGTGATGTACTTTGTAAGCAGTATACCTTGTGTGTCTCTGGTAGCTTGTGAGTGCTTCAACTGCCACTATACGTTCCACACTATCGCCCGGAAGTCAACTCAACGTTTCCCATTTTTTTGGTTTATTACACATCTAAGTGTGAAGAACAGCAAACGTGGTAAACCCCGTAGTTACGAGGACCTGCTGTTCAGTGGCGGAAACCGGCAACCTAAGCCCCGGGACTTGGAGTGGTAAACTACATAAGGCCCTGATAGGTTAAGCGTGGTATTAAACCGGACAATAGCAGAGCTGCCTACCACCAAAGTCAGGTGGCGGTAGCAAGGCTCAAACCTCGGATCATAGAGTCAAAAGCACGCCGATCACAGCGACTAAACCACTGTGCCATCACCACTAAATAACAACCAATAGATAAAAATACAAGTTATACACAATACTATACAACACAATACAATGTGTATTATCGTTAATCCAGGTACTGGCACGTCGTGCAAGGTGGTTAGTATGAATAGTTACTTTTATTACCGCAAAATATACAGTTTCATTTTGTCATCACACCAATTTGCGGGCACATTTGATTGATAATTAGCCATATTTTGGACTTCATCACTGGCAACCCAGTTTGTGCGATCATTGATAGGCTGTTCAATAATCCAAACACGAGTAACATGACCGAGTTCGTAAACCAAGGTTTTCGAACTTTCTAATAAAATGGTAGTTTGACAGTCGCAAACTTTCTTTTGACGATTATAGTTTAGGTTTACCCATGCTTCCATTCGAAGAATATTGTAGATTGGACACCGTCCATCTCGACACATATCACACTGCATGAAAGCCTATCCGGTGATATGTATACGATAAACTTCAATCGTAAGATCCGCAGAGGTCACACCCTTGAGTTAGTGCACAACCATGATTGCAAATGACCTCCCGAGTTACTGGTCCGGATGCCCGCAAGACTCATATGCATTACAGCCTACATAATAATGTTCGAACATTGATAGTCCTTCTTTTCGTTTTTATTGATATGTCTGTGCCACATACGATAGGACTGATTTACACTTGAAGCCTTGCACTCGTCAAAATATGCTGTGTGAACATGATGATAGTTAATCACAGATTTGCTCGTTACTTCTACAAGGGATGTGGCAACTGTAATAGTGAATTGTATCTCCTTACTCTCACCCAAGACCATTCTAGTTAGTTTTAGAATTGAGAGTGCGATAGATTCAATTGTGTATGAATATTTGGTATGTTGAAGATGCAAACATCCTACGTAAAGGAGGCCTTACAGTAGATAACCATGCCACATGTGCGTCAGTCTGCATTGGTCAAGCAAAGATGTAAGCAAGTAAGTCAATACCCGCGCTTATTCAAAGTCAAAGTTTTAGTCAAAGTTTTATTATGGGAATAGCTTACAAGCTGGTGCTTCTCTTGTCCCATAGGATGTTTGCACAGATAAATCGTTACACATCGAAAAAGGAGTCACATAGAGATCCGGGTAGGAGATAGAGAATGTAGGCTACAGTGAATTTCCGTTTGCCTTTAGTGTACGAATGTGAGGTGTGCCAAGATTTTGTCGGGTCTCTGCTTGAAAGATTCAATAGTGGGTGCACAAACGACATGAGATGGAAGGGCATTCCAAGATTTGCATACTCTGACAGCAAAAGACTGGCGATGGGCCACCGCGGGAGCCGACCGAATTCGTGTTCGATCGAACGGAGGCAGTGACGCGGCAGCTAAAGATCCTGGGCGGTGCGCCGCAGGATCCATGGCGGGTAGTTGGGCCCGCAAGAGTGCCACTCGTGGCGTAGAGCGCGGTGGCAAATGATTGTTATAGGGACCGTGCATAGCACGGTAGTGTCCCAGGCAGAGCGTGGGACACGGTCCGAAGACCACACACATATACACACACACAAACAAACATTCACACAAAACTTACCAGATTTGTGTGATTCAATGGGACGCATAACTTCTCGACCGTGGATAGGAACTTCACATTTTCTTTTGCCTCATTATAGGCATTGGTTACTTTTTTGTCCAAATCAATCCATTTCTGTGAAATAATGACAATTAAACAAAGACCAAGGGTGGGAGGATTTACTAAATTTCAATCTCCAAATGCGAGTTCAGTGACTCTCATAGACCAATTGAGAAAGCAACATTTGGACTGCTCGCGCGCGCGGGCGCGCACACACAAAATTGCAAATAGTGAAAAGCTGTAGATCAGTATGCGTGCACACATAGGATAATAAGTTTAGTGAGTGTTTGTGTTACATATCTCGTACTTGTCTGATTTCAGAATGCATGTCAAGCAAATTATGATGTGCAGAAATTGACCAGTATGTGACATGATCGTGGGTTGTAATACTGATTGACGTAGTAAACTGAATCGGGAAGCTAGGTTTCATAATGGATTCACAATCGGAGATTTCAATGAACCCCAGCCTATCAGAGGGTCTGTAGATGAGAATCGCTGGATGTGTGTGTGTTGGGAGGGGGGGTTGATTGCAGAATGCAAACAAGAGGTTGATTTAACGAAAATGTAACAAAAATGTTGAACTTTAAAAAATCAATTGCGGGATACGATATTACAGCCACTCGAGTCAGGCCTCATTTTTTTGTAAGTCCACAGACCGAATGCCGAACTAAGAAGTTGCTTGGTGGGAGAACGCAACTTACCATACTCATCATCGTACAGCGAAATACAGTGAGGTGAACTTAACTGATCGCTGCCAGACTGGCAATGAATGCAACATTAGTGGTAAAATTTAAGGTGGACAGGGACTGGAGGGCGAAGAAGGTGAACTAAATATGGTCAGCACACAGAGTACGCAATCGAACTCTGCACACATACCATTTCAAGCATTCTGACCTGATGAGAAACGACAACAAAAACGCCACTGCTGTCAGTTCGCCGCCGCATCCGTCACTGTCTCCAACCAACCGGTTGTGGAGTCTTTCAGACCCTAATCTGGAAGGCGAGAAACACCTACTCTACCTAATGGCTCTGTGCATTTCTTCATGCCTCGTCTCCACGTCGTCTGTTGACCTCCACGCGGTTTCATCTAGCTACAGCGAATAAAGCGCGGTGCGGTAGACGATGGCTGGGCATACGCAATACACAGCCTATCCAGCGAAGTCTACTCATCCGAATTCGGTGTGGGATAGAAGTTTTATCCCTGATAGCCTCCCAAACACACGACGACTTACCTCCCGATTACTAACCCCACGTGAACACCGATAATCGAAAACTTCTAGTCGACGGATATCTTCTACTCGCAAATTCAAGGTCTCACAACCGTAAAGCAGAACTGAACGAACGGCGACATCATATACACGACCTTTCAATTTCAATGAAACGTCGCGTCTACGCCAAAGGTGTTTCAGTCCTGCGTATGCTGCTCGAGCCTTGGAAATGCGGGCGATTATCTCCCTTGCTACACTACCGTCATTGGTCACGCAACTACCTGAGTGGGAAAGTAATCCACCACAACTTAATCCTGGTCATTTAGTGTCAGAGTGGGAGTAGACGAAACCCAGTCCTGCAGCATCACTTTGCACTTTGAAAGTGCAAAGCACATACCGAATGTGGCCACTGCACTTGTTAATCTATCAAGTGCACTTTGCGCGTCCTCCATACATTCGAGCAGACAGACGATGTCATCGGCGTAGTCTAAATCGCACAGCTTTTCTCCAGCTGTCCATTTGTTACCTACGTTTTGGAATCCCCTTAGTGCGCTCTCCAGTATTTCGTGTACTAAATTGAACAGGAACGGCGAGAGAGGGCATCCTTATCAACCGCCGCTGCTGGTGACAAACAGCCTACTTTGTTCGTTTTTAACTCTTGCAATACAGGAGGTATGTGAGTACCGTGACCTTAGTAGGTTATTGTACCTCTACGGCACTCCTTTTCGAAGAAGGGAGCCCATCAGAGCTTTGCGGTCGACTGAGTCGAAAACTTCTTTCCGGTCGAGGAATACTGCGATCGTTGGCCGACGGTCGATATGATGCAGATCAAGGACCTCACGCAACGTAAAAATTTGATCAATACATCCACGGCCAGGCCGGAATCCGGCTTGCTGTTCAGGGATGTTGGTCTCTCCTAAAGGAGCCATACGTCGAAGTATAACTTTGGTAAATTTCGGGACCAAACTGATCCAGCGTTGATCTTTGCAATCGCTGCGAGATCCTTTCCTGAAAATGGGAACCATCAATGATTCGCCCCAAGTTGAAGGACTGCGCTCTTGCGTCCAAATGTTGCGCAGTAGGGTATTAATAGGGGTTACGAGGTTATCACCTCCCATCTTGAAAATGGTGGGAGGGAGGTCATCAGGTCCTACTGCGTTTCCTCGCTTCAGAGCCTAAATGCAGGACCGAACTTCTGCTTCCGTTGGAGGATCGCGCGACACTACCCACGAAACTTGAGTTGCTGATGAGGCAACCTGATTAACGGCAGGCCAACTGAACTGTTTACTGAAGTATTCCGCCCAGAGATCAAGTCGTTCATCCCTTTTGTGAATAGCTTGCCCCATCTTATCGCAGACTGTTTCACTAACTGGAGTTCGTCGACCTCCCGTATGGCGCATCAGTCGGAACAGTGTTTGACTATTCCCTGATGCAGCTGCTACTTTCATTTCAGTTCATAGCTATTGTTGCCCACCAGTTCTGACGGTTCTTCTTAAGGCTCTTCGTGAGTTGACGATGCAGATGCCACCTAAATCTATTTTGATCCCGGCCGGTTGGGATTTGCCGTTTTTCTCCATCAAAACTGCTGACTCCTGAGATATCCAACGCCTCCGACGGGCTTGATTCTCTGACCCACAAGCAACATTCGCTGCTCAATGCATTACTCGCCTAATATGATCCCACTGCTCATCTCCATCATCAGGATTAGGCGCGCTTAGCCCATGCACTAGCTCTGATTCATAGAGTGCACGAACTGCTGGAACAGGTTTTCGATGATGAGCTGTACGAGAACGACACTGATAGGGAGTAAATTGGTTAACACGGAACGAAGCATGCAATCAACAACAATTGTTTCATGATAGACTCCTGATTAGTGATCAAGTCCTTAACCAGCCTGTTTCTCACCATCTGTTATTCCACTGTTAAATTCACTAATATGCTCCCCGGAAACACTGTGCATTTTTTAACCCCATGAGAATCCGACAACTGCCTTCTCATACTATTCACCTAATGAGAGTAGTATCTCACAATCATTCGTCCGTTTAAATGTATTTTATGACATCGTTTTAGATTCTATCATGGATAAAATTGACACAGGTATCAAAAATGAAGTAATGAAAAAAAACGTGACCGTTCTGAAAGCAAATTATCTGGACAGCTATGCTCGGCGCGAAGTTCATTCAAATAAAATTAGTAATGCGAGGGAGATGCGTAACGAGAGAAAATTGAAATATTGTGAGATTTGAGTCTTCGATTAATTCCTCTTGGTATTGTTCAGTTCATCGCTAAAAATCACGTTTATCCTCGAAGGGGATGAGAATGCGGTCGAATTAGGACGAAGAGTGCATTCGGCCTGCGTATGACTCTCTATTCAGGTGTTACCTATTGAACCGAGTCTATCAAAACCCGTCCAGTTGGAATGAACTGATTCTTCCATAGACAAACAAACAAAAGTACTTGTTGAGTGAATTCCCGAGGGAGAATAAAGGTTTTCGGTGAGGTGGGGTTAATCTGTCCATCCCTCCTCTCTACCCGAGAAAGTTATGCTGTCGCTCGTTGATCGAGTGAGCGTTGGACACGAATGAACGAACGCGACTACAATTGATTTCTGTAGGTCGCATTGGATTCACGTCAAGGTAAGTCGACAGATCAGTCACCGAGCTCGGACGCGAATGGTGTCATATGTCGTTGTGTGTGTGTGTGTTCAGTCTCAGTCCTAAAAAATCAAGTGAATTCCAGTGAGGCTGCGGTATCCTTGAATTTCACTACTTTTCTCAAAGGAGTGCTAGTAGTAATGTATTCGAAGTCGGAGACCCTTGTCGAACAGAGCGTTCACAATTACAGTGGTGATGAACAATGAACGTGAGTTGCGCACTGCGCATGAGGAAGAGATTAGAATATTCTATCTCAAGTCTTTAATCAGCAGTAAACTTCATCTGAGCGTATCTGTAACCGGCAGGGGAATTGCACGATGCCATATAAGCAGAGAATGTTTAGATGAATATACGGCTGTCACAAAATACCACCCTTAAAGAAACCCAGAAGGTTAATGTGGATCTAACAAATCTCATCGACAGATTTGTTGATAGCGAATGATGGTGCTTCCAACATTTGCCATAACCATGCTAATTTGAATACACAAGCCTTTCCACATCATTTCTCAACTCGTCCGTAGTCATTGGCTTTTGGCTGAACATACATTCGTTCTACTCCGAACCGATGCAGTTTGAGACAAACGCTCAGGACATTTTTTCACCGATGAAACTGCCGGGTATGCTTGAACGGTAGGGACCTTGAATTGGTCGTATGCTCCCCGGAAACGGAGACCTAATGTGACCGGTCAGTCAGACCAAATGTGCTTTGTCATCGTCCGTCGAATCCACCTTGTCATGACTTTGATTTGTTTTTCACGGGTAGCCCTACACCACACATTTTCGCAAGCAATAAATGGTATTGCACTCAGCATCGCGTTGTAAGACCATTCACATAACTGATAGCGGTTCCATAGAACTTCAATAAAGATCTTTATTGAACACATAGAATCTCATAAACACAGATAAACATCAACTCACACAAATGTGAACCCATTTGTACGCGTATATATCCCATTAGATTATCCCTATGTTTCAAAAAGTCTTATCTTGATGTTTGTGATATTCAGACACAGATTTTCGGGAGGGCTGAAACTGATTTGTTTTATTTTGTTTGTTTTTTTGTTGTGACCTAACCAAGCTAGACAAAATGTTTGCGAAAACGTAAAACGGCTACACGGAATTCAGTTTTACGTTTGTCAGTGTCAGAATTCAGATTGTCTCTTGTCTGGGGATAAAGATTTTTTGGAAAGATTTCCCGATGAAATGCACGAATTTCCGCAGGCTTTTGGTTTCAAACTATCTAGGAACATTTGTCGACATTCATCCAACCTATTCATTATCTGGTCCCAGAACTGAAGAACTATCGTGAATTCTTGTGCATCATGAAATTTTAAGTTCTCCACTTCATCCACTGAGGTAAATGGGTTTACGGACATTTCGTTCACAATACAGAATACTGGACTCGTTCATCCGGATCTAACTAGGCTCTGTTGTATCGATTTTCCGAGGAAGGGGGAAGGGGGAAGCGGGGGAAGCGGGAAGGAAGGGGGGGATGTTGCATGTGACAATGACGGAATCAGCTTTCTTCACCTCATTGATTCAGTGCAGTGACACGCGACGGATGTCGTACGGGTACAAACGCGATTCGAGACGGACAAAACGGTTAAGCGGGCAGAAAAATATTTCCCGCTTGTCCGCTGTCGTTTCTTTCTCAGCACAAGAAATTGGGTTCTTTATCCTAGTGTGTTGATTAGCCCTCATTAGCTGTGCCAGTTTGGAATTGATGGTATCGGAACAGCAAATCGACAAGGATGATTAGAACTATCACCACCACCACCACCACCACCACAACAACAACAACAACAACAACAACAAAAGGAAACAAAGCCAATAGTGTACAAAAATCGAATCCCGTTGTTACCCATATAACTTTCAAGAAAAAAAGATATAGATCGACCGCATTTTCATGATTAATGGCTACTTAGACCAGGATAGAGTTCTGCAGCTTTTCGGATCCGAGATAAGTGATTATTTTGTGCTGTAGACAACGAATTTTGATTAGGAAACTACACAACACTTGATTGCACTTTTACAGTCTAACTAAAAAGCCAGATATGGACTGCACCAGCACCAGCATCACCACTACCACTATTACTACTAATACTATCAGTAATAATAGTATAAATAAACAACAGTGACACGAACAAATATTTTCAAGGTGTTACAGTTGCTACCGTGACACATTGATCTCCATCAGCGTCCTACTGAATGATCACTGGCTAGAATACAACAGCACACTCGTTGGAGCATTTTTTCACATCTTACAGTATCACACATTTTGAACCTTGACCAACTGATCTCAAACAGGGGGAGGGAAAATCGATTATATCCTGATAAAGGGAAATGACAATTTAACCAAAGATTTATCTTGTAGATTGGAACGTAAATAATCGTAAATGATACCAGTTGGAAACCTTGATAGACATGACCCATATCGCATATCCAAACTTTTCATTTTCTACAACCGCTTCAAAAAGGGATTTCACAAAATCACCGTATACCTGGCTCTACTTCTTATACTATGCACTCAGTTTACGTAGAGCTATTTGATTGTTCGCATTCCTGAAAGCCTTTTTTATGCTGTGAGCTGTTTGTTACGTACACTGTCCAAACGCAGGACAGTTACAACATACGGTTATCACGCAAAACATATGTACCGTCCGAATTCTGTTTCTTTTTTCGTCTCCAAAAACCATCACTTCTTCGTAATTTTAATGATCGGGTGCAAAAAAATGCCACATCTGAACAGTCGGGGAAATTGTCTAATCCAGACTGACCTCCATTGCTTTGGAACGAGCACTTTGTAAGGCCACGATCACATTCTGAATATCCTGACGGCGTAGTTCGCTCACTAACGAGTTCATTCGTGTCATACGACATTTCCAGAAATCGAATTCACCATGCGGACCATTTTGTTCTCGTTCAACTCGGAGCAATTCGATCTCTTTAACTTCCTGCGGTTGGATAATGTGGGAGATTTTTTTAGTTGTTGTTTGATGGCGATATAACGGTAACCAGCAAATAAAATAGGTATTGATTTCACCACAGAACCAATCATTTGAAATCCAAGGATGACAATACTCGATTCGAACGAGACAGAACGAGCTTCGTGGGAAGTAGCAACGGCAATCGCACTTATCAATAATTAGAAAAGGTTTAAGCCTAAATACCAGATGGACATAACTCCAGTACGGCCTGGTGGATTGTAATCAGCAGTATGAGGCCTTCGTTGTTGCCGATGCCTAGTCACTGATGAATTAGAAGATGACGAATTAGTAATAAACATGTACAATACCTATCACAAGTTTCAGCGATAAAAACTCGATGAATACAATGGGTTTAATTCAGGCTGAATGGGCATTATCTGAAGGGAATTCTGATAACGTTTATCGACGAGTACAAGGCTACGAAAACCCTATCCAGGAGACTCGGTTATACAAGCTGCCTAGATTTTCCTGGTTTGGGACCTCGAGATCAGCGTAAACAATGGTTAGAAACACCGAATGATAGGCCTGTATGTTGCAAACAATGATGCTCTTGTATCCAGTCAATCTCTTCACAACGTCACTCTTCATTTTTGCTATGTCCCGTTTAAGTGGGCAAATAGGCACACAGTCAATTAGGGAGTACGTTTATTGTAGTAGGCACATATATAACCGGTCTGTAGGCCAGTAAGCAAGCAGGAACGGGTAACACATAGACAGCAGGCAGGCAGGCCGACAAGCCGATCAGGCGTCACACGACATCCGAATGGCATCTTTCAGGCACTCAAACAACCAACAATTTGATCAACGTGAACAGTTCAAAACAAACACCTGAGTGACTGGAGCCGACCGATATTATAATCGAGTCAGTCCGCATACGTGAGTGCATTCGTGCGTGGTAGTATTCGTCAATCAATTGATGAATTAGGTTAGGAGTGAAAGAGTGTTTACTAGAGACAATCAGTTTGATCAAGAATCTCGATCGGTAAGTAAGGTGATGTATAAACAGTCCGAATGGATAATCAGAAGTGACCAGTTGACTGTAATCGGTATAGTTCGGAAGGGGAAATTTTGAAATGCTGGTGAGAAACGTATTTCTACTTTTGTGCATAAAACTATACTGATCAAAGATTTGCTGCATTCACGAATTGGACCGCAATACCAGCAAGCAATAAAATCCGTCTCGTATCGGAAGAAAGAAATGAACCGACTATGCCCGAACACTATGCCCCAAACATTCTCCTCCATAGGAAACACGTAATCGCACAATAGCTATTTTCAACTCACTTCATCAATTTGTCGCATCCAGTGAGAGGCACTCTCTTCCAAACTGTTCAAAAATTCCGGATGGCGACTCAATTGGATCAGNTTGGATCAGGCCATCAGCATCCATATTTTGCAATTGTTCGGGTAATTTGGATGGGGCCAGAATCACTTGTTCCTTTGAACAAGCTATGATAGCTGTCCGAGAACAAAAGTATTTAAATCGGTACGTGAGAAACCATCAGATGTCTTTCATCGCTAGGGGTAAGCACATCTTAGTATTGGCCTAAGAGATTGACTAATTGTGTTGAAACTGAAATTGTTTATTTTTTTGCGGGAGGGAGGAGGCGTGGAGAAGATAGCGTATACATACGGGTCCGAATACATCACCACATTTACATGCATAATGCATCATTGAAACTGGACTTCGAACATATATATATATATATATATATATCACAGATCTGAGGTGAGACTGTGTACCAAACAGATCATGGTACAATTGTCAATATAAAAAGAAAAGCCTTCCACGATTTTCATTTTGGCTGAATACTGCCAGGTTGACCAGACCAAGGCGACCCGGGCTTCATGTCAGCTGTTCAATTCAAGTGGTACGGGATACTATCCAATTGTTACGATAACCGAAATTCATCAGAAAGTGTCCAACTTTTCACTGTGTAACAAATTGAAAGGATTCTTTCAGAACCGAGAAAGGAATCTGTGATTGTTTTGGATGGTTGATCCATATAACTAACTAATCCATCGCGTTCATGGCCCCAATTTCCAAATTTGTCACGCAGCTCAGCGCGCTGCAAATGAATCCGAGTTAATTCCGCTGCTGTTGTGCAGCTTCTTATTCCCCATGACACATCCGTTTTTCATAAAAATATTTTAAAATGCAGTTGCTTCAATTAAACCCGCATATTCCTTGTGGTGATCTAAATGCACAGTCGACTCCTTTACCTACATTTCTCCTCAACTTTGTTACAATCTATAATGGAATACTTGTTCTTTGCCAAATGGATGCAGTTTGATCAATGCAAACTTCGACTTTCTATCTCCAACAGTTCGAAGTAGGTTTGGCTGTTTTTTCCCATATAAAGGTTTATAATCACACAGTTGTTACCGCTTTAAAGTACAGTCATGACAGACAAATCCTCATTCGTCATCATGCCGCTTTTGTGAGGTTACGTGGTTCGATGTGATTTTATGTCTCCGATTTTTCGGTGGGTTTATTCGTTTCTTTTCCCTGTGTCAACTGTCAAACACAGAATTTTTAGATCGAAAAAAACGGATTATGCGTGTCTATGTGAGAAGAAAAGTATTTTTTCCTGGTTACGGAATATTGTCCTTGTGACATTAGGGGAAAGCAACAATCCTTTTCACTCATCGAATCGAAGAAGTTCAAAATACAGAGCACAAAACAATTATCATTTTGGTAATCAGACGTCACATTCAAATATAACAGCACAAAGTATCCCGTTAATAACTAGTTTGTTCCCTCGTTTTCGCACATTGCACAGGGTAAATGTGTTTTAACAAATTCACAAAATGCACTCAAACATGGACATCACGCCAATTTGTATCTGAGCAGTTTTGTTCCTGAATTCTTTGGCATATTTACAAAAATAAAATCCCACTGCAAAACATGATTCAGAGATTATGTTGAAATGAGACAGGAATCAGACAAACAAATAAAACAAAAAACGGATGCACCAATAATGTACTTCATTGACGATTATTTTTGTGTGCGACCAGTGTTGGTTTTGTGAATCACCACTGGATAGGGTCCGAAAATTGGCGTTACCGAATGCATTCTTTCAATTCTGACAACTAGTGAAACAGTTCAGCAACTGGAGTTAGGTTGAACCGAACCACCCTCACTTGGGTACAACAAGTGGAGATTCGTGGTCGCACAAGTAAAATGCTTCGTGGATTTGGCGACAAAGAATCTGTTTCTCATCATAATCTTCAAGGTCCTCTGATGGGTTATGGACAAAAATTACAGGCCGCTGAGTACTCACGCGAAATTATGTCAGTTCAGTTTCAGATTACATAACCAGTCACCGAGTACTTTGTTTTGGTTGCTGTTTCCTGGTTAACCATCTTGCCGCTTCGTCGATTGGCCCAAAGTGACGTTCCGCTGTCTGCTTCAGTGTGCTTTGCAAATAAAAGAATTCAACTATTCACGGAATATGTCCATTGATTAAGAACCGAGTGTAAGCTGCCTCACAAAGTCTGGCGAAAAACTTGAGGAACTGATTTAGCCCTCTTACCACCTCGGGCGGATAGGTAGTTTTCAAATCACGGAATATGTCCATTGATTAAGAACACAGTGTTCTGAATTCAACTAAGGTCAAGAGTATATTGTAATCCAGTCATCGTAATCTCAAAATACGACCGATCACGAACGCACTTGCATCACCATTACACATTGAATTATATCGCTACATCATATCTTGAACCACATTTGGGAAAAATTAATTCTTACAAGTTTTCATCCAAAATATCTCTTCTTCGCCGAAGTTTCAACCAACGCTTTTAGGGAGGACTGTCATTAGTTGGTCTAAATAAAGCGATACTACCCCCATTGTCAAGAGTTCTTACGCAGATCAAAATTTCGCTCATTATCGTAGAAGTTATACACAGGCTCTAACTGGATAGAAACCCTCGAACTTCAATCCTCTATTCTTGAATCAGATTGATGGGATAGACTGTGTAAACAACAACAGTGGCCTCGGTCTCACAGTATCCCACTACGCATTCCGCAACACCGTTTTCAGTGATTTGGCTCAGAATCGAATCAGTTGGATAATGTTCTGATGAAAATGAGTCTTCAATCACAGCTCTTTTTCCCTAGGGTGTGTATAAAGATCGGCAATTAAACCCCTCCATTTGGCATGATCACATTCAATTCAAAGCCTCTTAAAATGTTTCACTAGAACAACCAAAAGAAAACCTGAGCAACACCATCATGAAATGTAGCTTTAGCACGTAATGTCTCGGTACATATGTTTGTTTTTTTCAAGTTGCTGGTTCCAGGGACTACCACAATAATATGAATCAAAGTTTTATGGTATCACTCGTTTCACGTAAGCCAGTGCGAACGAAAGCCAAGTCATTTTGCACATTTAAGGGGTCAATAGTTTGGACCGGCATCAAATTGTTGAATTCCTGCTGTTGATATTCGACAACAAATCTTGAAAGCCAAAGCTATTCTGTTACTTTGTAAGCGTTTATACCACATGTGAATCACATTAAACTAGTATTACTTCACTCTATCAAGAAGTGCATTCACTATATTGAAACTGTCTGCTCAGTCACTGAGTAGACGAGCCCCAACAGTTCAGCCTCATTTTTAGCTACAGTGGCCGAGGGTGCTAGCCGCTACCTCGTGTAATTTAGACAAAAAGGAAATAGGTGAC
>UZAN01043639.1:30060-40290 GCA_900618425.1 Echinostoma caproni
CCGTCTGCGACAACTGCATCACTCAGCACCTCTAACCACAGGTTAAAGGTTCCAGTTTCAGTTTGACCATTCGGTCACGGCTTGGAATAATTTGTTTTTATTCAATCAAATCCCAGTATATTGAATCAGAACAGTGTCTAGACCAGTGGCTAGACCTTCTGGTCGAACAACCTAATGAGCTGAGCTTTGTATGTTCGCTGCTCGTGATAAGGGTGTCACAGTAATGATTTTGCCTAATGGGATGAAAAAGCGTTGCAAGCAACAGTTCCCTTCAAAACAATCACCTCATCACCGGCGAACTACCGATATTCAATATTCTATCCAACACGTACAACTCAGTTATCATGTTTTCATATAGGACTCAATTTTTATTCAATTACTATCACAATCTAGGAATATATGTGGTGTGATGCGTAATAACGATGTGTGACAACACATTATCCGATATATACAACCTGCTGAGCATAACTGAAATTGTGCGATCAATTGTATTAGTTACCCAGAAAAAAAATGAACTCACTTGTTTTTGTTTGATTTCCTCGTCTGTCAGCATTCTGACCCGATTCGATAGACAATTTCTTCCTTTAATTTCTGGTTTTTCGTTGGTTGGTGATCGATAGTGCTGAGTTTGGGTCACTTGAGAATACCCTCGAATTGGGTCAATTCGGGTTCTCAGTTAGTACACGATAGCCATGATCAGCCTGATTCCTGTATTTCAGGCTGTTCGAAAATATGCAATCTGATCGAAACCAGCCAGATCAGCCGTGCGCTAATCGATAGATAATGACCCAGGGGGCAATCAAATTGAGGCCAACCACGACCAAATCACGTGATCATAGGATGCGGAACGGCTGATCGTACGATGCTTGTAACGAAAAATTAACTTAATAATGATCAACTGAGCAGTATTAACAATGAATGATTTTCATTTTTGATATAGAATTAATGGAATAATCGATGGAATTAGTTAGAATTGTGGGAGAGGACTATAGTTAGGCTTTACAACAACAACAACAACAACTTTGTTTAAGCAAATCTGTACACTCGTATGATTTGCTGTCCGTTGAGTTACACGATCACGTGTGATTATTGATAGTTCATTACCAACGGACGTCTGGCCTTCTAACAGCAATTAATGACCTAATTAGATGCAACATAAACCAATTGATTGAGAAGATTATTAGACACCACTAACCAGCCAATCCGTATCTATACTTGTTTCGGATTGAAGCTCCTCAAGTATAGGTATCAGACTACTTTAAACTTACGACTGTTATTTCACTGACTATGATATTATGTTGACTGTAGTACACACGTGTACAGATGCAGCGAAATGATAGATACATTGTGCAAACCCATGTTTTTAACTTTTCTATTCGAATTTGTGACGGTATAACATTGCTTTCAGACAAGAACACAGTTTTATCCAAATACCCCCAAAATCATTTTTGCAGTCAGGATTACACAATGGCCAACAAGCTTCACAAAAACTGTTTCACCTCAATTGCATTGTCCCGTTCGTGCGAATGCTTTCCAGTTCCTTATGGAAATCTGAACCATGAAAATCCAACGTCGGAACCGGAACTCTCCCTGATCTATAGTGTACATAGCAGACCGATAATGTGTTGCCCACTAGCATCGAGACAACAATTCTCGTTCTTGCTTCCGTTGTCTTTTATTGCCACAAAGTACATACATATAATGCGACTTCAAGGTCCAAGGACGTTTCCACAACAGAAACCATCCATATAGGTACAAGATTCACTATGCAATAGTTAATATATTCACCTGAACTTGCGATTCATCGAGGCGAGGAATTCTCGTTACTGAACTAGACTTGTTTCCCCATTCCGATTGGGAGCCAAGTGAGTTTGTCCACTTATTTTCCGAAGTGCATTTTATGAGTTTTACCATTTGAGGCGCACACTAAATTGGCCATTTGTGGAAACAAGTACGTAAACCCCAAATGATACAATATAGCACAATTTCACTGCTTCATCATTAACATCATCATCTGAGTCATAATCATCGTCATCATCTTTTGTTCATTGTGCATTTCAGCAACACGAGAAGATATATGTGGTCAAAATTAATCTTGACCATGAATCTCACATGCTGTCTCATTCCCACCTGCAAGCCAACATTTATACAATCATTTCAAACAAATAAAAGCATGCAACTTGAATTAAGATGTCAGAACAAGGTGGTGGACAAACGGGTTGCGTAATTGGCTTCGATTCCAGGGTAACAGAAAGCTAGAGAACAGAATGGTCTTGGAAATTTAATCGGAACCGTAAACCCAAGTTTACATAGTGGAAATGTTCGAGTGATAGGCTTTCGACAGGTCGTAGATCGTAGACAGTGTCTCATTTCGTTGATGGCGGGCCAAACATGATGACTGACTACATTTGAAGATGAAATTTGAACAAACATGTATGGGAAATTCTACTCGGCCTCGAGTGGAGATGATTAGGAAAATGGTAACACACACCTCCCACGTGCGGGATCTGGAGTTCTAAGCCCAACAGGAACGGTGGATAAGCACTACTGATGAACTTCATTGAGAGTGAAACTTGAGCAAGGTGTTTCCTGAATATACACGTGACTGAATAAAATAATGATCGTGAGTGGAGAACAAGTCTAAAAGATATTCAGTTCAACTCAGCCACTTTTATCACCTACCATTAGTCACGTGTAACTGTGAATGGAATGCAAATGACCAAATTTGTTAATAGTGATGGTGATGGTAGTGGTGTTTGGGCGGCAACTGACATGATGTAATCACCAGCATGAAAACAAAAAAAAATGTTTATTCAAAAGATTTGAACTTGCATGTTCTGAATTTGACGTGACTGTATCTATGTGTGTTTACCGTTGTTTGACGGAGAGCTAGTGGGAGTACGCGAAATAGATGGTCTATATCAATTCCACCCACATGTCTCTTTTCAATTTGTGAAAATACAGTTGTTTGTTGTAAAAGAAGAACAGCTCATTATAATAAATGCACTAGTTTTGGTTTCTAAGTAACGATTGAAGTTGGTGGTATACAGAGATTCTTTGGCTTATTGACGTACTGGTTTAGTATCACAAAAAGAATCATATGCAACCATATTGATCGCAGCCCACGAATGTTTATTCTCCCTTAAATATATGTACTGTCTTATCGCGTTTATTTATTTAAGGAGTAGCCATTTTTGGTACACATTAATAGTACCATTTAAGTGGTGATCTGCCATGCACTCTGTCACATGAATGAACCCTGCGCACACCTGCCCTGGGGAATGTAAATCAGTCGCCCACTTGTCACACGCTATTTGGATCTTGGTCTGCTCTTGCTGATAAACGTGAGGACTCACCAGGTAGTTTGCAACTTTCCCTACCGCACGGGAAGTATCTTCGTGTGTGGTTTTTACCAAGCTAGCATAGTTGGGCTCGTGAAGTAACTGATCCCGGTTGGGTACGCATCCCATATCGGTAGCATAAACAGGGGAACGATGTGATCCAATTGAACAGGATTTGGTGATGCGTGCAGCATTGTGGGGGAACAGTTGTCATAGCAACAAAACTAGTTCTATACGGAAATGTGCTGACTGGTGGATTCTAGTCAGGCGAAGAAACCGTTAATCGGGAAGTATGTTTATTATTAATCTGTGAAGACCCGAATGGAGCGAGTTATATATGCAAAACATCCCAACTGGAACACTCATGGAACAAGAAATTCAGTTTCCATTTTCAACTCACAGTTACATTTGTGGGTAATGGGTAATGGTATTTATCCTTGTTTTTTTCTGTTGATGTAGAAATCACCTTTAAGCACCATCCTCTGCTCGTCTCTTCCGGTCGGGAAGCACAGAACCGGCTTCTCTTTCGCGCAGTGCTTATCAAATTACCTCCCAGTCAGGGATTTGAATCCTGGCCCCGTCACAGCACCGGAGCTGACCAATGTGGACATGTACACTAGAGATGAGGAAAATTCGAAATTAGTGCCTCTGAATTGCTTGCATAACGGAATGAGCTGTGGAATTTGCGAAAAAGTGAAATCCGCCCGTCAGTTTCTCGTGTTCAAATACTGACTGAACCCGGAGACTCGGATGGATTCGGGTAAACGTCAGGCTATCTCGTGCGTCATTATGCCTCGCGTGTGTTCTAGTGCAGGTAATCATGGACCAACAACACTCAGAGACAGAGATCATGATGTTTGGATCAATCAATGATGGGCATATATGACATCCCGAAGAGAGATTGTACCTATCTCGGTTATTTAAAATTAAAAGACTAAATTGGATATAAACACACCCAAAGTTTTTGATAGTGAATGAGTAATCCGAAATATTGAATAAAATTGGATAAAGAACGGCAATCTGTTTTGAGTTTTATCAAGTAAAATGTGTTGGGGTTTGAGTGAATCTTGGTGGATCAGCCGAAGGTGAGAACGTGATATCAAAGCTGACGAAGCGAATATATTTGTTATAGAAAGTTTTGTTTTTTGCGGACTATGAAAGTTATGCTATTTGTTTCTGTTGGGACGAAGAACAATGCTATTCGTCCCAAGATAAGCACGCTTACTAATTCTGTGAACAAAATCAAACAACTTCACAACACATTCGACCCAAATTAGGGTCATCGCGGATCAATACTAATCACGCGGCGATAAATCAATAGTAGTGCGTCGTACGGCAATATTCACTCTCCCCGTCCGTCTGATCCGTAGCGTATGGCCGGTTGAACACTGTGTATTTCATTGGTATATTCGTTTTCTTGCATTGATCAATGTTATTTTCAGACACATAAGCAGCAAAGTAAACCTTGTAAATTGGCTCGCGACTTGTGATTGTGCTCAACGTCATTAAAATCCCGTGCTGCTGAAGCCGTGTCTTCTCTCGCGTGTTTTGGGGAGGCTTGAGAGATCGATGGCCGACCGTGCATCCTGTGTTTTGCCTAAGTAGCTTCTGCTCCTAGAACTATCATCCGCTCACGAAATTAGTGTTAGTCCGCTGTTTTCGTTTCCCGTGTGCTACTATTGTTACTGTGCTATATGTTGTGTTAATTTCACGTGTGGTTTTCTCCTGTGATATAGTGCTGTGCGACCTAATAGTAGGCAACGGATATACGCAGCGCAAAATATACGAGGACTGTTCGGTTTATGAACCCCCCGCGATCTGCACAACTAGGATTCGGGTTATGTAATCTCGGTGCGAGCGTCCAATCAGATGCTGGATGATTGCACTGTTTGAAAATGTTCAAACAATGGAATCAGGAAATCAGTGCACTTTTCAATTCGGTAACAGTTTTAAGATAATCCTTGCCCGTCGGTCACCCCTGCTCTCCTACAATGTACCCGGATCAACACATGTGCTGAGATTGACAGGTCTAATTTCCAGTGAAAGAATCTGTTGAGTTCGTACAATGTGCGACTGTCCAACGAGCAGCACATTTGGTGGAAATTGACTGGCATGTTAGTGAAAAGGTTGGCTCAGTTATGGTCAGATCTCTCAAAAACCTCACTTTTGTCAGTTACATTCCGAATTAGAAAAGATTTGACCCAAATATAGGTGTTGATCAAACACACTGATTTTCATCAGACATCCCCCCCCCGCCTTAACGCGTAATGTTACGATTTTCATTCACGCGGTGTAACAGAATGTTGCTCCATATCAAACATGAGTAGATTTAGCCACGTATTTCATCAATTTATTAAACACCATCAGAATGCAGCAATAGTTTATTGGAAAAGAATGAACTTCCATGCTGCTCGGGATAAAATATATTTTTCAATTATGAGTTGAAACTTTCGAACCACTGAAGATTTTTTCGCGGCGCTCAAGGTCGCTCAAATTCGAACGGTGGTACTGTGAAGGTTGGTAACTGCGCCAGTGATATTTTATCGTGACTGCTTGTATCTCACTGGACCTTTTTGGTTCTTGGCGTTTAGTTTGTTTTACCTTGCAGGTTTATTTTTAACTCCGACCCACAGAGGACCTGTGTGCCAGTGTTTTCTTGCCGACCCGTATCCCGTAACTCTACCGCCGTTCCCCGCCATCGTTCATCGCCCACAAAGCCTCGTATCCTTTCCAGCTGCCAGAATAACAGCCGAGGTACATCCGGTCGCGCATCACTGTTCACTGCGCAGCGCTGCGAGAGCCCGGAGTACGTTCGCATTACAATACAAGAGGACTAAGAAGAAGGAGATACATGTATATACATATTGGAAATTGAATTGTATTTTCAAAATGAGGATCAAGTTGCAAGAGTTCTACCAAGACCTGCAATTAGGTCCAGATAATCCAGATCTCTAAATTTATTCATTGCCAATTATTTTCAAATCGGTATTGTGAAGCTCTTAGTTGCCAGGATAACAGGCTGTTCCAAACGATGATTTTAGTGTTTTAATCGATATTTGAGGATGAAATAAATTCTTCAAACCTCGGCTGTATACCTACTAAGTACTGGTGAGGAATGATTATTTGGAAAGAGGAGCAACCTTTGTTGCTTTTTCGAATCGGTTCAGAAACGAGTAAGTATTAGCAATTCTCAATTCCATCGCAACTTTCTGATTTAATGGTACCCAAATATCCCAATGAAGCGTTCAATTTTTTTTTCTTTGAAGTATAACTGGCCCTGTCTCAGTGCTTCAGGTTATCCCTGAGAGTTCGTGGATTTGAATTTCAAAAATTACCATCATTTTGATTACTATTACTATTGATTTTTTTATCATTATCATTATGACCACCACCATCGCTACCACTATCAACATTATCATTCTCGAACAGGACAGAATGTGTGTAGTTTTATCGCAAACTGTTCTATACTAAATCAATTCAGAGCACCAGAAAACTGGGCTTTATTTTTAAACATTTTATACGACTTTTTATAACTCTGGTAAGTGTAATTTAGTGAACGAGGACACAGGACAGTGATGGTAGTAGTAGTATTAATACTATGAGAACGGTTACCAAAATGTATACATACTTTTGGGTCNCCCCCCCCCCCTGTAAAACTACACATGACACAGTTTTATTTGGGTTAGATACTAGAAAATTGTACCTTGACACAATTTGAATATTTCTTAACCGTGTCATTTTGTGTTTACACAATGATAAATCATTTTGGTACTGAATTTTTCGGCAGATCAGGATCGCACTCCTGACGAGCTGCTGCAATCCTATCGATACTGAGGGGCAAGAGGAAGGCCACAGAATTAGGGGTTGGTATTTTTGAAAGCAATCATGCGAATAACATGGTATGTACGATAGAAGATCATTGAATTAACCACTCATTGTTTGTATTTGTTCTGTCGCTTGTCAANCTTGTCAAACCGCGTCGAATGCGACTGGTCCGTAATACCGGTCTTTCCATTGCTTGTGCTGAAATTGCCTCTTGTAGCTCCCTGTCTGGTGTTGTCTTACGATGTTGAATCATGACAGTCTGCATATATCATGTTGAAATACATATACAGGCGGTGATTAAACTTGTGTCACTCTCAATTTGAAAATACATTTCACCTTGCAATATCTTACCTGTATATCGATATCCATGGGTGAAAAGCATTTATTCCGAGCCTCATTTCCCACTGCAACTGTCTGGTATCACCGTTTGAATGTGCGCAACCATAATTGAGTGTAGCGATAAAATTTATAGTAGTTCATTCAATAATTTACTCTCAATCGGGTACTACAAGCGTGTTGCATTTTCAGCTGATGCCGATTGCATGTTTCGTCCGGTATATTCTTATTTACCCCTAACCATGTTTTTTTTTCAGTGAACAACACTCAAATCAGGACACTGGTATTATGAAGTTCTGTTTGATGTCAGTCAAATTGCCCTCTGATCAATCCTTTTTGATTCAACACATGTGCTTTACTTTCCTCTCGAAACTTTGTATTCTTGGGGATCTTTAATTCACTACCACCATTTTTGTGCTCTCAAAATGCCCAAAAATGATCTTCGCACAGGAAGTTCCACAGAACTTTGCTTACCATAGTTCTCAACAGCATATCCTACTTTCGAATATCATTTATTCACACCACTATGTTTGATGAACAAAAGATGTTTACAGACCTGGAAACCCGATGGCCTACCACTGTTAACGTCATTGTGAACTCTAAACCTCGCAAAATGACCAGTCCGGAGTGGGTCCAATTTACATCTCCTGACATGGATGTTTAACATTACAGGTTCAGTAGTTCGCCATTCACTCGCAAGACAAAATAACTCCGAATCGAAACAGCAGTGATAAACCTTATGTTGTCCCATGCAGTGATTTAATCACATCAACCTGACCGCAGATTTCTTTGGAAGGACGAGAGAGTGAACACATTCTTGTCTGTTAGTTGCAATCTATGATGAATCGCATAACAAAGAGACGTACGGTGCCACTGTTCTTCCTTATCTAGAACACAATCATCCGAATAATAATAATAATAATAATAAGTCTTATTATTATTATAAATATTATCATTATTATTATCAGCAGTAGCAGCATGGCCATTACCTTCACCACGATAATTCCTTCCTTCTGGTTCTCCTAGTCCTTATTTTCATGGATGCGTACATTTACATAGAGCGTTTATACAATTGTCCGGTTTTGCACCAAATTGCATGATGGTTTTGGGACATATGTTTCCGCTTGTATTTGATCTGTATGCTTGACCTGACCGGGATGCATAATTTGTTTTCTGTTAAACACATTTCACTCAATCAATGAACCTAACTGTTCTCCACACACTCTACTCGCTTTGCGAGTAGATCACGATTAATTTATCTGATCGTCTCTATCGTCCTGGTAGAAAACGTTCACGACGGATAAAGCCGACTCTTTGAAGTGTTATGGGGAAATCACAAACGTATTCAGGAAAAAAAGTGATATGCTAGTTGTCTCAACCTAGTATTTCAATAAACGCGGGTAATGTGATTTCTGTCCCTGGGGGAGGGGGGTATAGGATAGATTCGAGTTCTACTCACAGATCAGATAACATTTATTCCTAGGCTCTCACATTCGCAACAGTGATTAACGTTCTGAACAAACTGTTTTGCGATAGAGTTCTGGTTAACTGTTTATCGTAATCCATGTATTTACCCGTCGACATTCCCCGAATTTTGCTGGAGTAGGAGGCAAACCGAATACGTAAACTGTTATGGTAGAGCGTGGTTTGAAGGGTCGCGCGGGTACCGAAATAGAACGAAACACAATCCATGCTGACCTTTACACAAGCCGCTATAGCTCAGGGTTTCAGCAGAGTTCTATGGTATGAAGAAGAACCGGGCAGTTTTATGCTACAGACTATAGATCCCATGACAAATCGAAAATTCTGGATAATAAACAGATTCCTATCGAAGGACAACGGATTTTGTATGAATCATAAACGACAGAAAACAAACAAACAATCTATTTCAATGCTATCTACTCACGCTCCCAAAAATCATTTACATTTCTGTGAAAAATAGTAGAAATACTTGAGTTATTGACACACATTGTATTGTACTGTATAGTATTCAAGCCTTAGCGAGTTATACATACAAGCTTTCAGCCAAAAAATAGACCACCGTTACAATTCTGGTAAAAACAGGTGAAAAAGTGGGATATGAAAACGTACAAAGGTATGAGTTAATTACCAAATGCATTAGAAAGCTCAGAACGAACACTTTCCTTGTCGGTCAGTACCCGGGTAAGATAGGGCACCAAAGAGTTTCTGTATGCGGATATGCGAGACAGGAGAAGTTTGTATTTGCAACGGGTGGAGGGGTGGGATTTGCATGCACACAAGTCAGTGTGTAGAGGATGGGTGCAATGAGATAGGACATTGTCAGCAAACTTCAAGCACGCATCAATAAGGGCATTACACATATTGTCAATCAGAACAGATAATGGAACTTGGGAGGTACGGCTGATCATTGAGAGGCCACATCTCAGCAACTTGAAATCAACCTTCAGCAAACAAGGAGAAATTACAGGAGAGCAGTACAGAGATATAGGGAGGACATATTGTTGAACGAAAGCGTTTATCACCGACGAGTCAGAACAGAATTGGCGCAGTCTTCTTGTCTGAAAAGACAGTCTTTTCAACGTACGAGCAATACTTTGGGTATGTAAGGACCAGTGAAGGTTACTTTCAAGTGTGATTCCTATGTACTTCACATGGCTGACCCTGCTCATCGGTTTTCCATGAATCTGGACATTGTTGGAGGGAGATGGGGTACGGTTTAGAGTGAAAATACATTCAAGGCATTTTT
>UZAN01043640.1:15276-40283 GCA_900618425.1 Echinostoma caproni
GCTGGCTCTCATCAGCAGTGCGAATCCATCGACCCCACTGGGGATCGCGAACCCGGGATCTCATGAGTAGAACGCAAGCATGCTACCCACTTGGTCACCGGGCAGATGATCAGACCGGTTCTCATTTTCCATTTACACAATATAGCATAACTCATCTTTGCGAGCATGTTAAGGGCCACAGGCCCTGCTCATCTCAGCACTAGCCTCCGGATTATGACTCGGTTGGAAACATTCACATTCGTACTGCTGATGAGACCCAATCAGTGTTTCCTATCTTTTCAGTTCACGCTTCATTTGCTAAATACACGACGAATTCACCTTAGAAATTGAATCAACTCCACATTTTTGGTCAATTGGTAGAGACAGTGCAGAGTGGACCTAACAAAGACCGTAACATCTGTCATCCCTTGAACGATGACTGGTACTGTATCAGACAGAGCACAGATTGGTATATATTTCTGGAATACTCCCAACTATCCAGATTAAATCACTCAACCTTGACTGTTCAGAAGAGACAGAACAAAAATTTCAATAGTCTACACATTGTAACAAAACCAGTCGCTGTATGCTGTCGATGAGAAACCCCGTAATTTATGGAAAAAAGTATAACAGAACACTGCTGGGAAGAAAACGAAGACAGTATGTGTGTGTGTGTGTGGCTGAACTCGACAAGGGGACAGGCCCGAGCACTGATGACAATAAAGGCATGCTGAGGGACAGAATGGAAAGTGTTCCATCAATGCATCAGTTTCTGTGTCAGTGTAGAAAACTGAGGCTCGAGTGGTCAGCTTTTTACTATTCTGTCCAAGGTATCTTTTAAAAGCACCTAGTAGATCACCACGAGACAACTTAGAAGTGCTGGCAAAACAATGGATCCAGCTTCAAATCTCAGCTGTAAACAGTTCACACACACACACACACTTCTCATTCTATCCTTAATAAAATAATCTCTGGTACACCGGAGGAGATGATACGTGTCGTGCCAATCGGATGAAAGATTTTCTGTCGGAAAACCTCGCCCAGATTTTTTTTATTGTATTTATAACTTTTGTAAGCATATATGCTTACATTTCAGTTAAAAATGTACATTGTTCGTCGCGCAGAATGAAATAAAAATAATCAAAACAAAAGGCAAACAAGGTCGGTGATATACGTATCATGTACAAAGCATTTGACGTAGTTCATTTGAGACCTGTTCCTTTTTGGTAAGTAGTCGGGCCAGGTAGGGTACAGGGGAATTTTTATAAATGTTAATGCGAGAGGGTAGCTGTCGAAATGAGGAGCGTGTGGACGGATGGGAACGACAAGACGAAAGATCAGGGTGTAGTTGATGAAGAGGGTCATCTAGAATCTTGTGAGCAAATTTAAAACAAGACTTTACTTTGTTGATGGAGGAACACAAATTTTGTAAGTTGTTTACACTTCAAACTGGATTACAAGTCAGCCTATTGTGAAAACGGTTCCAGCTTCCATACAAAGATGCTCGAACGTTGTCAAACCAAATGTTAAGAACGGAACAACAACAACAACAACAATAATAATAATAATTAGAATTTATAAAATCAGCTCTTGAACACGGTCGGACGGTCGCAAACGAAAACGAAATACTGTTCTGTTATTGTATGGCCTGTGTGACCCTAAACCTGGATTTCCGGATTGTTCCAATCCGAGATTGATAATTGATGATTTGTTGCTGTCTAACCGGCGTTATTCGGTTGCGATAACTGATTGCGCAATATGCGCGATCTGGGCAATGTCCGTTCAGTACAGTATTGCACCAGTCATCGACAGATTTCTGACCACCACTACCACTACCACACACCAGACAAACGCCCCCAGGACAACATTTTGTTTTTTTTTTTTAGCGTGGAGGGATTTAATAAGAAGGAACAAACCTACGAGGGAAACATTCACTGTTGATCGATTCGTTGAAACTAATGTTATTATGTCGACCTGAATTCACATGTGTTATCTGTTATATTGCTAGACCGCGTATCCATGTGGTGAAGAGAGAGAGAGAGAGAGAGAGAGAGAGAGAGAGATAGACAGAGAGGGAGAGAGAAACGATGACATAGAATTACCGCTCGAATAATGTTTCACCGGGGCCTCACACAAAATGAGCACATTTTCGTTGACGCACCGGACTTATGCACGACTGTTTTCTGGGTCAAAGTGAGCTAGCCCTAAAACACCCTGTGTTTGGTCGATTGCACTAGAATCCACCTGGGGGAGGGGAGGCGATGGGTGGGAGTGAACAGGACATGGACAGTGGGAACAGTATGCACAAGGCTAACATAGTAGCTGGAAAACCGATTCAGTGCAATGCAGTTTGAAAAATAAATATTGCTTAGGCGTGAGGATCTCACCATGTATAGATGCAAATATAGGATTGCACGATAGGATTGTGAAGTTTAAAAAAAAACTGCTACTGACCACCGGAGAGACGCAAACATTTTGATACGGTGGGAATCACGTGTATGAAAAATCGCTTGAGTGCGAAGATAATGTGCACATCGTCCGATGATCAGAGGTGTCTGTTGTCATGGTAACTACCGTATATGAGGTACGAAAACGTGGTTAGAATCTGCCCTGATCACAAGAGCTTGTGGGAGAGGGTGGCGTGGTGGATAGGTAATATGGTCGTTTGTGAAAGTAAATTTCCAAACAGATCCCCAATCTCTTCTCGACGTTGAGGCTTTCTCTGCTCTCTCCCGCAATAAGCATCTGCATGCACCGGCCAAAGTAGTGCAATCACCTCTACAGACTTCCCGAGTAAATCAAGTGTGAGTTTACAAATGTCCCCAAGTTGTCAGTCGCCATCTGAAATGCGACAGAAATTCTCCGGTGGCTATTTTATTATTGCTTTGCTATAGTGTTTATTCGTTAGGTGAAGTAAATGTGATCAAGCACGAATTAACAAAAAAAGAGGATCATGCAAAAATATGATTCTGAAAGACGAGATGGCACCTGTTCTGTCTTATCTGAAAACAGGTCCGACAGATTAGGGCCTAATATATTCCTAGTCAGAAGTGAACAACACATCACCAGGTGTTGAAACGAGAAACGAATTATCGTCAGCCAAAAATGAAATAGTTTTTGACCGCTCTTTTCCCCCGTCTGCTATCAGTATATATGTGCCCACTCACAGAGTACGCCATCCAGGCATGGAATCCATGACTACAACGTGATTGTAAAATGCTGGAGCGTCCACAAAGGATGACCACCAAAATGGTCAGTGGGTTGAATCGTTATTCATACGCAGGGAGATTGAAGTCACTGGGGTTATATTCCAATCACTACCGGCGCATCAGAGGAACTATTATTATGGTATGCTAAATAATGCCAAACCCAAACAATCCGTGTCACCTGCTGCTAAAATCATCACCCAACATTCATCTTGGAGGAAATCCGTTCAAACTAGTGGTCTCAAAATGCCGGCGTCAGTCATTCGCAGTCAGACTGTGTTCAACCTGGAACTCTCTCTCCCACCCCACGTCGTCTGTGTGGACCAAGAAATGAATCTTTCAAAATGAGACTCAATGAAACATTAGCACATTTTTCATTCCAACATAAATGAAGCTGCGTATAGCAGTAGAAGAATCCCATATTATGTGACATTGTACACAAGGAATTGTGTGTCACTATCTTCTAACCATAACACGAACGTATGGGAAGAGAAAAGCATAAGTTTGTAAGTTATTCGCATAATGAATCTTGGATCTTTGCATGCAAACTGTTCGCGACAGCAAGACAAATTTTAGATTGCGAGAAACCTCTGAATTATCTAATTTTTCACAAAAGAAGAGGACTTCCTGCTTGCAATAGGCAACCTCCCAAGACGCTGCAGCTCCCCCTTCTAAATCTGTCCACCAAGCGAGCCCAATCTGTTCTCACGTTTCTGATTTGTATTTACTTGCTACATCCACTGGTCCCTCGGCAGCACCATGACTTTGTCAACACAGATGAACGAGATGAGTATGATGAGGGATGATGAATCGTAATGAATCGGTAATTGGTCTGTGAAAGCGAGTCAGAATCAAGCGAATTCCGGCAACACTGTCTTCACTAAATTTTTAATTGCTCGAGAAATTGTTACACGGTCTCACTCAGATAGATCGAACAATCAACTTTCCACAGTTCGGCAGTTAACTAAATCAGCTACTACTGTGAATCACTGAGTACTTGCTTCACGACTACAGTCTATACGTTGTTAGCTCACATATATCTACATTACAATGTTACGTCCGGATAAACGTGAACGGCAAATTAATCATGGGACTTTCGTTGATCATCATCACTCACCTACACACACCCCACACACCAAAAAGAACACCTTGTACAGTTTTTACCGGATTATCATACGAGATCAACTTTCTCTCTGTATATAACCTTTTAGAGATGGCAGTCAATGCCAGTTTGTGCATGCGTGTGCACCGCGAAACAGCAACACTTGTTCCCGGATGCATGCGGGCATGCACTTACCCCTCGGTCCCTCTGCCACAACCATCGGAACTATAGTCCAGTTTTTCGGAACTGACAGAATGCTGTCGCTTTTCGTTTGGCCTCGTCTCTATCATTTGTTTCATTTGAATGAATGGCGGAGCCAAGAGACAGGGGAAAATAAATGGCTGTCTTCGATCGATATCACTTGTGTGCGTGCGTTCACGGGAACAAAAAGCACTCGCGCGCACAGATGATCATTTTAAGCGGTGCTCTAATGGAACCCAATCGTTTCGTGGACAAAACGCGGTAGGCACCGAGAGAGCGAGAGTGAGCACCGACAATTAATGGGGTAATTTGGAAAAATCTGCCCTAATCCGTTCAGTCGTGCAGCCGGATATTGTTTCTTTCATGAAAGTGGATCAGCCACAAAAGACAACGATGTGAAATCCCTCAGATATCCGTCTATTTTGTAAATGCATCCCTATTGCGGAACCAGATGAATAAAAGAAGATAAATTACCTGCAGTTAAAAGTTTGCAGAAACAACCTAATTAAGGATACGTGCCTGAATCATGCCGGATCACGTGACTTAACAGCATTCACACTTTTCGCCTGAAGACTTTAGACGGACTGTGTGCTTGATAGCCGGGTAAAGACGGAAAATTGTCCGTTTTCTTCCAGTGGACAGACGAAAAAGTTGTAAAACCTAGACTGAATACCACACCCGATTTTTCCTCTCTCTTTCTCAATAAAGCAAACAAATAAGTCTGATAAGTTTGGGAGCGAGGTAAAGAGAATGAATGTATCAAGTAAGAGGCTCGTCTGCATGTTATCAATCGACGTTGTCATCAAACGATCATCTACGGGGACATCCATTCAAGTTGGTACTCCAAAAATATCGACTGGACTGCCGACGTCATTCCTTTGCCGTCAGAGTGTGCACTGCCTGGAATTCCCTACCAGCTCATATTGTATGTGCCGAGACGATTGATTCTTTCAAGGTAAAACTTGACGAATCATTAACAAACATTGCATTCCAACATCCATGAGAACACAAAACACAACCAAATGCAGCATATGGAATTTTGTTCATTACTGTAACAGTTCAACTCGTTTTAACACCCTATGGGACAAGAAAAGCATCTGCTTGTAAGTAATACCCATAATAAATCTTTGACCTTTGACTGGTAAGCAAACTGATTCCGACGACTGTATAAGCTGAGATCAGGGAAAAATTTCACAATACTCCACAGCTTGCTGCTAGCTCGGGCGAGTGCTGATACCGTTTTCTATGCAATGAGACAACGAAAAGCGAATCGTTCTCTTCCAGTTCAAAACGACTGCCCAAAATCGCCTGACGGGGGAGTGAAGCTGATAAAAAACTCAAATCCCTGACATCTCCCTTGTTTGCAGACCGCCTCTGAAGAGTTCAGTGAGTACACAGAGAGCACAAAGCCTAGTCCAGACATCGCCATTTGTAACGTGTGTAACCAATATGATTGGTATTGCCCTGGTACAGACTGAGTAGATTTTACCCAGTCACCGAGAACACAGATGAGGTAAGCTCACGAAAAAGCAACAATTGCTGTCTTTTTAAGTTTTTGGTTGGTTCATCACTTCAGTTAGCCAATTAGATGCGGAATCGAAAAATACAAAGTCCCCCCCCCCACCCTGGGGCAGTTGAAACTTCGCCGAAACTGTTCAGTTTTGTGTCTTTGTCCAAAGCTGGCAGGCTGATCAAAGTGGCACTCACTTTGATGACTGTGACCGTACACGTGTCCTCTACGTAAATTACTATCTAACAAGAAAGGGTGTTCTAGAGTTTGCGGATCGACATGATAACACCAGAGGCGAGGTTGGAAGAACAAAGATAATCAAACTCCTAGGTGAAGCGTACTAGAAAGACGAAGGTTTTTTAGTAAGGAGAATAAACTATACCAAGATATGGGTGATGCTCTTAACTCACCATGGAATAGCTAACGGTTAAAAAAACATGACAATTTATTTTGTACGGGAGCGTTGATTCAAAGCACTGTGACGCAAATAATACTGTGGACTAATAACAATCTCGGCTGTTCCTCTCTCTCTCTCTATCTCAAATACCGTCCGATCGGAATTACTAGCCGTAAAGCTCCACTACTCGGTTATTGTGATAGAAGTGTGTCACTACTTCCTTTTAGTATGAATTAGAACAGAGAAGCCAGAAACACGGATACGTTCATGAATCCAGGACAATCTTGCTCTATCTGTGTGTACACTTGCATGCTGCAATTTAAGTGACCAGTAATGTATCGTCACAAAACACGAGATCATTGGATAAGAAAACCTACGCTGAACGTCACTCACCAAACACCAAGCTTTTGACAGAGTGAGAGTTGGGGATGGCAATTCTAAATGACTAGTGCTTCGAGAGCTTTGGTGTTTTTTGTGAGGTAATAAAATGATGTATTACTCGGGCATTACATTAGCAACAAACGAGTTCGGTGAGTGATGTTGATTGCAATATTTCTAGGCCTAATCCTATGTCAATGAATAGGTGATCTGCAAAATGTTGGTGAATAGAATGGATCTTGGTCTGTAAGACTGTTCGACTCGGTTATTTTTTTTTAGAAATGAAAAGAGAAAAGAAAAAGTGAACAGCATTTACAAAACACCAATCAGCTACTCCGGATGGGAAATCTAACTGTGCCACCTTAGAAAACCACTCCTGACTTAGAGGTTTCCTGTTCACAGACGGGATCCTCAGTTCATCTATAATTAACTACACACGCGGGAATCGCAAGCCTCCAATTTCGTTCCCATTAGACCTGAACTGTGGTGCATGTAGCATTCCACAACCACTTTTCGAGTTTCCCAAAACCGTAATGGATCACCTTTCGTGTTCGTGGCTGTTGTTGCAAACTGTTTGGGTACTCCACATATTCACATGAGAAACTGCATTCCTTATGAATGTCTGATAATCTCTCCTCTCCCCATCCCCACGCGGCACCCTCGACCCCGCATTCATTCTATTGATTGCCAATAAAAACAACTTTACTATACTTCAGCTCGTGATCCAAGGGAGTGTGTGGGGGTGGGGGGTGGGTGGGACAATGAATCCCTCACTGTGCATGTTCAATACAAATTCCATTTGTTTGTTCAAAACCATTGATTTACTCCGTAATCTTCGAACTTTTCCATTCAATTACTCCAATTACTCCTAGATCTCCCTATCCATGCCTATTTCCGTTTTGCCTCCTGAGTCAGTTAATCGAATGACGTCACGAATCACTGTGGCCCCATCCAGGGGGTTTGATCAGAATCCCCATCCAAACTGTCTTCAATGTGTACCATGGAAAACTGATTGACTGATTGAGGTCAGTTTATCTGATGAACCCGGTGTACACCCAAACAATCAAACGAACGGTCTAGTAGCGGTAGCTATCATCTTTTAGTCCTTAAACACTCTGGCTAAATTTTTACCCGTTATGAAGAAGTGTTGGATTGCGTGAGTACTGGGTCAGAACTTTCGGCTACACGAACAGCAACTGTCCAAAAAATAGTGAAAGTGGAGAGAAACATATTCGTGAAACAAACACAAGGTCTGGAATTGTGTGACGGCGGATCTACTACATTCACCAAGCTGATTCCAACTGAGGGGCTCACTTCCACTCCTCGTCCCACCAATGCCGATTATTTCACATCAATTTTGAGAAAGTTGTGCAGCTGGGCAACGCAAATCGCATTTACAGCTCAGCCAGTTGATTTGAGGGGAACAAGCCTCGAGAAATCATTGTAATGATTCTGTTTTGAGTGTTGTGCTAGATGCGTCTAACATCAGCCAACACACACACACATGGAGGGAAATATTACATCTAGATAGTTCTGTCTAGCTTTCTTCAACCGTGTTTCATTCAGGGAATAGGACACTGGATGGTTAGAAAATAACATCCTCGATACGACCTGCACAGTCCCCGAGTGAGCCACACATGTGAACACTCCACCAGGATTTGGCCTTCTCGAGCACGTGAAGGCGATCAACTTTCAGTGGCACTGACGGATCGGAGTGAGATATTATGCAGTGTGAACGTGGCACGAACTACAGGGACCATACATCGAATCGTAACGTGTTGGATCTAAAGTCCTCTATGTCCCCGCTAGAACTGTGACCAGTTTCATAGATATGCACTGATGTAGGGTGAATTTAAAGATCTCCAGTAAGATATTATATATCAACCAACAGTACAGGAATTATTTTCCGATTTTTCCTGCAATTGGCTGACCTCACAGAAGCAGATCACACCCAACAATTCAAATAGTGACCGTTCGAAGTATGTTACTGCAAATTTCCCCGTACTATGTTTTAATATTTTCTTATTCACATGGCGGTTCGGTCATCCTTTAGCTGTCAATCAAGCTGTCTGTGTGTGTGCAACCATTCCTGAAATGAGATTCTTCCTAGCGCATTCGATCAACAGGAATGAGGCTGATCTGATAGCCGTAGAGCTTCTAAGCCAACTCAACTCCTCACCCGAGAAGGAATAAACTGATAGCACAGTCGAATTCGTGCCGAAATTAACCAACAGATGTGAGTACAGAATGGGTCAAAACTAATGCAGCTAATGATTAGCAAACCCAGAACCAAAATTGCAGTATTTCGAAAAAAAAACGGACAACCAAACTGCCAAATCTGCCAGCATTTCAATAAAGCGAGTCCTGAATGGGGTGTGATTGCGCAATTTTCGAAGCACGTCTTTCGAATGTCGTTTTAATCGCAACTATCCTCTCTAGCTCCGTTATATTGTCACAGAACAAACTGTTTTTGGGTTGACATTCAGAGAAATGAAGCCCGGGGCGGGGGGGGGGCGAATATTGTTAAGGAACTTTAGATCTTACCTCACTGACCAACCTATCCATGCGAAACATCTATGCATGAGACAAAACTGTATAAAACGGAGACTGGTGACTTGTCGAGGCTGGACAGCTCATTTATTCATTACACTGCTCGAGGGGACGGATGGGATGTGGACAAATCACTGCGCACATTAGAATACATCATTTAGCATCCGCTAGATGCCTGACGCCAAAGGCGGTTCCCATGGGAACAAACGTAATGAGAATTTCAACTAATTCTCAGTAACCACAAAGCTACCTATTCTCAGTGCTAAAACCGAGCTGACCATACTATTACTGCACGTTTGAACAGCAAAGAGCGGGTGGGGGGGGGAGAGAGAATTTGAACGAGGATGGAGGTGAATTTTCCTCATTCATGGTTCGCTGCGTACCGTGTACAGGGGAAAGCGGAATGTGGTAGGTCGGTGATTTGGGCGACAAGTTTAATCATTTATGCCTGAGTTGCTGCTGAACATAAGCGTTTTTTTTTTCTTTGTATTTCGCACAGATCGAGTAAATCTAACAACCCGACTTGAACGGTCTCTGTCCGGAATGAACAATCACAAATCATAACACCGTTCGTGAATTGAAAAGACAACCTATGCTGAATTCAAGCCGTGTCTGTCCTCGATGGATTTTTTCAATTATATACTGTTCAATATGCATATATTACAGTGATATATATATATATATATATAACAAATTATTATAAACAGTAGTTCGGTTCATTACACACATTTTGGAAGTAGTGGTAGAGGAAGAGATGAAACAAGCCAATCACCAGACGACTGGCAACAAATTTTGTAGAGACTTTTTGCAATATGATTCAAGCTCTACCAGGTCACAAAATGTCTAGTATCTTTACAGCCAGTTACAAAGCAATTTTCAACCGCGAATTGTTTCACCTCTTGATTTCCCATTTTAGCATATATATATTGCATTATTCCTCTGAAACTGCTGTTAGTTGAAAGAATTGTCGAGTCGATATAGCTGACTAGAAACACATCACCATCACTGTCACTCTAAAGCAATATGCAGTGAGGGAGTGAACGTTGATAGTATATGTGGAAAGTGAGTTCCAATATATACGGTGGGCAGGGACTGGGCTAGCTTTGAACCAAAGAATAAGACAGTACAAATATTACGGCCAACATGCATGCCCACACACAGTACAGTTGAACTGTACATAAACACTGTTTTAATCCTTCTCACCCGATCAGGAAGGTCCGCGGTAATATCTTTCAATATTTCTAACAGTTTTTTGCACCCTAACTAAAAGATTAAAGTCAAGTGCTTTACCTAACCTCCATGTGTAGTTCTTCATCCCTTCACTTCATCTATTGATTTCAACCACTTGTCCTCCTCTCCCTCTCCGGTCGGAGTGCGGGTGATAACTTCACACATAGATGACTACATAAATACATATACATATAAGCACAATCGTTAAAAATCAGCCCATACTGTCTATAATGAACAACGTATATCATTGGAATATTTATTAGACATATAATATTAGGTTACTCGGTTGCAAATCTCACGTTAGTGCCCAGAGTTCCGGTCAGATGCAGATTGTATATATGAGAAGTTATTATCAGTTTAGTGTTAATCCCTAAGCACAACTTCATGGTGCACATGGAACACGAAAGACGATTTGATCAAGTGCCTGGTTGCCGAGCGGACAGCTTGCTTGCGTTCCGCCTCTGAGGTCCAAGGGTTCGATCCCCAGTTAGGCCGATGGATTGTGGATGAGACCCAACCAGGTTAAAACAGCTGTACGATGCTTTCTAGCTTTCAGTTCACGCTTGATTAGCTCATCTTTACACGACAGATTTCCCCTTTGAAAACCAACCTTCGTGACCAACGTCATTCGTGAGCCAATTTTGACGGTGAATGTAAGCTGTAGTAGTAGCAAATGATCTGAAAAATTTTCGATAAACTTTAAAAAGTACTACTTGTAACATATCTCAGAGAAAGAAAGAGCGGTTAGCTCTCCCACTAGTTACTTGAGTGAAATAAACTGATATTGTGGGAAACAGAAATCTACAATCAGTGAAAGTAAAAATTTTAATGACTTTTTCGCGCCTGAAGAAAAGTCCTCACCAAATAAGCCCCTCAAAAAAATGCTCACAACCAAAGATGTAGTGTAGATAAATTACCGGTTGATAGTAGTTTAGCAAGTGCATAGATATCGGGTTTGATTTTAATCAATACCGATCGATATTTGTATGTTAACTACACATTATGCAGTTCAATTAGGATTGATTGGATCATGCAAATGTATCAGACCCGGGTGGCATAAAACGGTTGCATTTTTCACGCAATCGTTGAACACAAACACCAACTGTACTCAACCGACAGTTCGCATCCCTTCACCGTCATATTTTCTGTCCGAGTTGATCGATAGAATACACAGACACACACAGAGATCAGTCTGATGATGACTTTCTCAGTGCATGATAGTGTTACTGAAATCGATGAGATTGGTTACGAAATCGGATGTTTGTTCGTGTGTGTTGCAAAGATACACAAAATGAAATCTCTCTCTCTCTCTCTGTGACTTCGAGTTTTGATTCAATTGGTAGTAGTACGGAATCAGAATGGTGGAACATGGCAGTAGTTTGGAAGATAAAACACCGGTAGACATCTGCTACATTCATCGAGAGCAAACTCGTTTAAACTTCCAATTGCAAATTAGTGTAGTTTGCCGAGCTGAACAATTCGTCTGGAAGCAGTTTAGCTTCACCTGCCGCGTTGATGTCCTATTTTGCTTGTGAAATCGGGCTCTTCTTGCTACTTAATCACTTATCAGGGATTCTTCTTTGTCCATTTCGTTTGTGCGTTTACGTGTTTCTTCCCTCTCTCCGCTCTCCCTCCNCCCAGGAAGAGTGATATTTTCCACGGACACCATGCTCATTTGATCGATTTTCTGGGCTATGAGGTGACCTTTTCTTTGGTGCGTCTCCTAATCCTTGAGACGAATCAGCAAACAAACGAACATAGTCCATTCCAACGTGCCCAATTGTCCAATGTTTCCTCTCAAGGGCGATCAACCCTCTTGAAATTCTCCGGCAGTTGGGACCGAGTTTGACTGCATATTTTCACTGGTTTTTCAAATCAAATCTCTGTGCTCCTTGACCTTTGTGCAGTGAGATAATTCAGACTGATTCATGCCTCTTTGCTGACCACCGGTGTTTATGAATCCTCGCTGATAGCTTTTTCCTTGAGTTTTTTTTCCCAGTCACATTAATCTCACAGTTACTTATGGGTATTGGTGTGGGATAGGTGATATTGGTGTGAATTTATCGTCCCTCAGGCATCACCTGCACACAGAATTCTTAATTCGGCCAGTTATCTGTACTCTCTGCAAACAGCAGACTCAAACTTCGCCCTCTTTAGAGCGCATCAGTGGCGCACATTCATCGTCCTATCATCCGGGCCGCGAACGTCGACCAATTGCATTGGAGGCGAGTACATATGTTACCACAGTGCCAACCAGCTCACACTGAAGCCGATCAGAATTGCGCCCATGCAATGTTTATTCATGGATCGTCTCCAATGGTAGCCAATCCGTTCTTAGCTATCCGTGGCCGCTAACCCAACGCTTCACGCACACGGGTCTTTTGTTTTGTCCGATATGTGGTTCCGAGGAGCCTTTATGGTTCACTTTATGAAAAAAGTTACGCCTGACTTTCTCCATGATTCTTTTCTTTTGTTTCAAAAGAATGATCTGCAGACAGGCAGCTGATCGTGTCTTGTTTTTACTGCCTATGGTCCCAGCAATCTTGACGAGTTACGTCCTCACTATAGGACAGAGACTACCCAATTGTCGAACTGAATAGATGAACGAATGATCAATTAACTAACTACCTACTGGCATGATCATAAACTTTCGGAGCATTCCGTATGGTTGACGACACTCCCTCAAGTATAAAAATATTCGTAACATCCGAAGGGGGCAATCATTCATTCGTCTCTTAAACTAACAGCACGCACACCTTTAAATGCATGTCAGAAAAGTGGACTAAAGGATTCGATCACCGTTGGTCAGAAAAATGGCCACTTTTTCAAGTTTCCTAAGCAGCTCAGAAGTGAACCGTTACGCATTTGGTAACATGTTCCGCAGATTTGCAGTTAATATCATGGAGACAATAAATAACTCGTTGTGGCTGGGTTTAACATGTATATGATCATTTCTTAGGCAGAAATGGAACCAGACTACAGTCACAGTAAACCAGCTTAGAATTATCAAATTGTCCGTACATATGGCAACAATGACTTTGGGAATATTCAACATGAAGAAATCGAAACAATTGGAGCTTGTTGATTGACGGAAACATGAGATTCTAACGCTCACCACGTAACTTACGCTGATTCCTTAAACGAGCCCGTAGCATAATAGAATAGAATAGAATACAATTTGTGTTGGGAACAAGCCTGCTGAATCTTTGTTGTTTTTATTGTTCCCTGCCAAAATTGACTTTATTTATAGATCCGACCTTATGAATAGAAGTGAAGCAACATATTTGCTTAGCGCATTCCAAATGAATCAAATTCCTGTTTTAACGAGGTTACCTAAAAGCAACCATTATCAATACTGAATTCGTAATCGAAACCTCCATCAGCAGCCTATTCCTGGTTCAATATTGTATTGAACGAGAAGAAGTGTTTAGAATCCCCCTATAGAGCCGGACCAAAAGAAGCACCCTGTAAAAGCGTTGCCAGGAGAGGTGGGGTAAACAAGGAAATCAGACGGTCGCCGTGATCGGGGTATTCGAGTACAGGGCTTCGTGGTCTATGTGAGCATGATGTTGAAGGCTTGACTACCGCCGCATACCACAGACAAGTTTTAAACCCCGTCAACCGGTAGAGTTTTATTCCATGTAAGGACCATAGAACAAATCGATAGGTAAAATCAGTCCTGCATTCACCTAAATACAAAACCCAATAGATCAAATCTGAGTGAGAAGCATATTACTTTGCAAATCCCTACAGACAAACAGACGTACTGAGGATTTTCTCTATCACCACAGTCATCTTCCTGCAGTGAAATTCGGAGTCAAGCTCTCCTTTGCACAAGATAAGAGTCAACGGGAGTAGACCTACTTGACGGAGGAGTAAATCAAGGAAACCACTGGACTTTACTTATAAACATACTGTGTAACTGCATATACTGGCCTAGTCAAGCAGTCTGACCTAAAATAATGTGATGAAATGAGATCAGTGCTATCGATCACAATGAGTCCGGCTAACTGTGAATAAGGTATTTTGGACTCTATCCCAGAAGACGTGCGAAGTCTACTCTGCAGTTCTTTATACCCCATTATTGCTACCTATTGACCCTTATGTACTTTTTTCCTATGGGTATGAAAATCTTAACCAGGAGACTCGGTCATATATAGGTCGCGTTAGGCACCCTGCATGGGGAAATCAGGATCAGCCTAATCAATGGTTAGAGATTTTTTTCAATTTCTTCGCAACCTTAGTCTACTGAAATTCTCCATTTCCTCTCCTACTCTTCTTTCAGCTTTCTTGTCTCCTTCCCACTGCTTCAACCAAATGGGAAACCGAAAAACAGCAACTGCAAAGGGACGTTCAAAAAGGCATGGCTAATGACCGTACAAAAGAAAACCGAAACTTTCTTTCTTTCCGATAAAGGAATGGGAAAAATGACGCCTATGTGACACAACACGTGTCTAAATCAGTAAAGCCTATTTAATCGAATCATCTGGACACTCCCAAATAGTGTACAGTTGATACGGGGATTACATGTCAACTTTACCTGCAACACATGCGTCGAACCACGCAAATAGTAAGTTGGAAAGCTTCAGTTGTCGGTCGACGTTCTCTCCGCACGCAAAGTCAAAGCGGTTTCACAATCGCCCTCTTCAATGCGCTACACCTCATTGGTCGCACTATTGCCTAAGTTATCGAGAAACTCAATCGGGATAATTTTCTGCTCTACGCGTTCTTTGGATGGAAGACACTATCCGGATTAGGGCAGCTTTCAGCCAATAAAGTGTTTCTTCGTACACATTCCAGCGAATGTATAAATCTGAATATCAATCCCCAAAGGCGAACCGAATAAGCCCATCAAAAAACAGAAGATCGGAGAAGTTGAGTGCTGGTGACGAAGGTTCCAAAACAGCGTTTTAAATCATATTTCTCTGTTCCATCTTTACTACTCTCTCTTAAACCAGAGATTATTTGGTTGGTTTTTATGCGAGAACCTGTTTCTCACCCTGAGCTTCCACAAAGAAGGAAATGTATTTAGTAAAGTGACACCCAACCTGGAAACCAGCTTCCTGTATTTGAACGAAGCAAAACAGTAAAACTATTGATTATAACTTGTAAACATATACAACAGCGAATTTTTATCACTCGGGCGTTCTTTTGTTTTGTACGAAGGTCTTTTAGCGATTAGGGATTTATCTAGGAACATGAGCTATTTATGTCAACCTGAAAGACCTGGATACCCTCGATTTAAGTAGAGTTGAGTGCTACCAGGCGAGTCCCCGGGTTGTGGATGAAAGGATATCTTCACCGAAGAAGGTAAACTGTGAATACGTTGTGGCATATTGCAACAGATGAGCAGTTGCGAACAAACAGCGACGACACTACCATAGTGTGATGGGTTTCAGACTGGTCACCTGGCTCCTGTTTAAAAGCCACATAACCGTCATAACGGTGTCGTGACAAAGATCGATGTGACTGGCCTTTTAAAGCTAAAGTCATTGGCCCGCTCACTTCCGAGGGGAGGGATTACCTCATGTTGTCTTGCAGTTCGCACTTGGTCGTGTGGCTAGAGGTAGGCACTCAAAAATTAAAAGCTTCAATTTACGCTGGAGACGTCCCTCGTACCAAACTCCCAAGTAACTTCATGATCAGATCTTCTACGGCGGCAATCAGAGACAATCATGGAGCCGTCTTATCCTTTCCAAGCCACAGTAAAGTAAAAAAGACTTCTTGATCTAAGATTTCAGTTTGACAACACATACTCTACGCGCTCACCATTTCGACAATAATCGCGATAATAATAATAATAATAATAATACTAGTTACTCGTAATAATCTTTCTGTTTCTCAAATCAAATGCAAAATTGTAAAAGTAGCCATCAGGATGGGTGGGCTGCAGGCCATTTAGGCTGCGAGTGGGGACATATTGGTGGAATAGGAAATGTCGGTCTAGAGTAGTAATGGGAATCCGGATATTCAGTTCAATGTGACGAGAACCGTTTGAACACTTAACGACCCCCGCCCACATCTTTGTATGTCCATTGTTCACTGAGTAAATTCATTCTATCCCTTGAAATAAGCGCTCATAGCGTTTCGTTGAAATTCGATATAACCAGTACTTCAGTACTGTGGAGAAACATCGCGTTCATCTTTATAACGCCATCACAAACGAACGCACACACACACCGGGTGCATAGAAGCTTATCGCCATACGCTGATTGATTGAATTTATTGGCTTCAATTAGAACACCCACATAAATCGTATCTACATATGAGTCATTTTCTCGTCTCGCCTGAGTTGCCACACGTATTCGACGTCCATGGTGAACAGGAACAACATGGTGGTTTCATAAGTTCACAAATGGATTACTGCAAAATCTCAAATATAGAGCTTTTTAAACCAAGAAGCGAGGCGTTACTGGGGTACGAAATTCAGTCGCGAACGTCTAAAATGCTATCTACCCACTTATACCATCACGGTATCGGGAACGATGCTAAACTTCTAACTTTGACGTTTAAACTCACATGATATTTTGTCTTTATGGTATTCCGGTTAACTCGTTTACGAGTTCTGCATTTGCGTCAAACAGAGCTACCGTGGAGCCTCAATTTTCAGAGCAGGGAACTTCAAGTGTTTGCGTTTGTCGGACCAGTAAAGGCAATTAAATTATGACATTGGTATGACCTGGCTACAATTATAATACATGAAACTTCTGTCATTCTAATTACACCATTGGTAGAATGCTTGCACCATAGACGTTAAAAGTACAGACCGGAAAACAGACAAACTGGATGACTAACCGAAGTGATTCATCGATTGACTGAATGAATAATGGAATGACCACCCGACTGACTGACCGACTGACTGACTGACTGACTGACTGACTGACTGACTGACTGACTGACTGACTCTGTGACTTATGAATGAATGAATGAATGACTGCCTGACTGACTGCAGCTGACTCAGCGACTGACTGACTCCCCTAACTGACTGACTGACTGACTGACTGACTGACTGACTGACTGACTGACTGACTGCCTGACTCTGACTGACTGACTGACTGACTCACTGTCTGACTGACTGCAGCTGACCGACTGACTGACTGACACTGACTGATTGACTGACTGACTGATTCACTGACTGACTGACTGACTGACTGTCTGAATGACTGACTGAAGACTGACTGACTGACACTGACTGACTGACTGACTGACTGACTGACTGACTGACTGACTGACTGACTGACTGACTCACTGACGGACGACTGACTGACTGACTGACTGACTGACTGACTGACTGACTGACTGATTACTGACTGACTGACTGACTGACTGACTGACTGACTGACTGACTGACTGACTGACTCACTGCACTGACTGACTGATTCACTGACTGACTGACTGACTGACTGACTGACTGACTGACTGACTGACTGACTGACTGACTGACTGACTGACTGACTGACTGACTGACTGACTGACTGACTGACTGCCTGACTCTGACTGACTGACTGACTGACTCACTGTCTGACTGACTGCAGCTGACCGACTGACTGACTGACACTGACTGACTGACTGACTGACTGACTGACTGACTGACTGACTGACTGACTGACTGACTGACTGACTGATTCCAAGTTTAATGCAGGATAATGAAGGAGTCTCTATCACCTCCATCTGAACATCATTATCTTTTACCGAATCTTGCCACTGCAATCAAACATATCCGGTAACCATCGCTTGGATTCAGTTTGTTTCAGTACCGCTGTGCATTTTTGAATAAAAATGGAGCAAAAAGAGTACAATTTTTTCAGAATATCAAAACTAGATTCTACAAGCAAAGTGTTAAACAAATAAATTCTTTGTTTTGCTCGGATCTACTTTCGACAGTCGGTTTTTATTCTCTTCTCTTTGGATTACCCTACTAAATGAATGTTCCTCCAGCTAATAAAAATCATGATAGTTTTGTATTCCGCACACGGTTTAAGCCAATGACCAAATTAACAGATAATCTATCATAGTTTACGTACATTTTGAAACCCAAGTGTGATCCCCTGCCCTGATCGGAACATTCTAACATTCCGGCAATCCAGAGTAACGGATAATGATTGCAGTTGGGTGTTTCTTTCTGCTCAATTTTCTAATGCACAGTATTCCACAAATTTCCATTTATCAGTTAACATGGGCCCTAAATTTGCAAGTTCTGACCGGGATTTTATTTGCTCTACTTTGTATGTTTATTTGGGTGGCGCAGTGGGGAAAAGAAGTAGAATACCTTAGAGTGCAGTAAAAAGATGAATGAAGAGAATCGAGGCAGACTAAGGTTGAGAACAAATTGAGATACACAAACAACACTGTTTAGGAAAGCTATATGATTGCTATTAAAATTTTGTTTGATAATTGTTGGTTGACTATGTGACTGTTGAATATCCACCTTTCGGGGTGCACTAAGCAAATACTTGACTTGTTTTTTTATTAACTATGAATAAGGGCCAGAATCAGTATTTTCCGATCCTCATTTGAAGTCAAAATTTGATTCACTTTAACATCTTGAACTGCCAACTGCCAGTTTCTGTAAACGTTGCGTGTCGAGGAATCCCATCAGTTGACATGCTCAATACATACTCTAACCAACGTAATCTACGGATTATTTGCTCAAGCGAGAGATGGTGGAAGCCTAATATTCCATCAGTGACTGACCTCGGCATTTCTTGGTTGATTGTGGACACCAGCATTTCATCTTCATTGTACAGCAAAATGCAGTGAAACAAACCTCAATGACAGCTGTCAAACTCGCCATGCATATAAATCTAGTGGTGATATGTACGGTGGACGGGGATGGGAGGGGGATGAAGGTGAATCTCTATGATCGACACAGAGTAAACAAACTAACTGTGCATACAAATCGTTTCAAGCCCTTTGAACTGATGAACAATGACGACTATGATGACAAGAAAGCCACTGCTGTCGGTTCGCTGCCATAACCTTCAATGTCAACAGCTAACCAGCTAAAGAGTCTTTCGGACCCCAACCTGGAAGCCACGAGAAACCTACCCTATCTTATAGCTCTTCATGGCCAATCTCCAAGTCATTTGTTAACCTCCACGGGATTTCGTTCAGCCCGGGGCGTAGATACAGTAGATAAATAGCGATGCGGAAGACGACAAATTGGAATATGCAATAAGCAATCATCTGCATTTGGTGAGCTAGCACGTTTATTCCAGAAAAATTACCAAAGTCACGACGGTTGACCTCTAGACTAATCACCCATTTGTTCCATCTCACACGAGCTCGACGCCGATGGTCGAAACTTTTAGTCGATAGTTATTTCCTACTCGTAGAGATATAATCACGAGCTTTCATTTTCAGTAAAACGTTGCGCTTACGCCAAAATTGTTTCAGTCCGGTGTAAGCTGATCGAAACTTGGAAATACGGACGGTTATATTATTCGCTGCGTTACCGTCATTGGTCGCATAATTTCTCGATTAGGAAAATTATTCTTGGCCATTTGGTTTCAGAGCGAGCGTAGGCGACAATCAGTCTTGCAGTATCACTTTGCACTTTGAATGCGCAAAGCGCATAGCGAATGTGGTAACAAAACTTTGCAGTCTGTTAAGAGTGCGTTTCCCGCCTTCTATACATTTAAATTCAAATTCAAATTTTTATTATGGGAAAAAACTTACAAAGACTTCGCTTATCAAATCCCATAGTGTGTTCACACTTTGGTTCGAAACACGATCCATAAGATCACAGTTATTCCATGAAAGTAAAATAGTAATGTAGTGTTTTTGGAGAGCACAGACAGATGATTTCATTGACGTACTCTAAATTGCACAGCTTTTCTAGTTCAATAATCACGTTTGGGGGTCACTTAGTGGGTTCTTCGTCTACGAACAGGAATGGTGAAAAAAGACACGCTTAACAAACACCGCTGCTGGTGACAAACAGACTACTTAGTTCTTCAAAAGCCTTCCCTGGACCAGTGATATATGAGTACAGCAGCGTTTGAAACCGATAGCCAATGACTCCATTAACGGGTGAATAAAACCTGCGAAGTATGCGTGAAATTTATCGTTTAAAATTTATCAACCGTGAATTGAGTTGGATAAACCAGTGACACAAGTAGAATCAGAGATCGGTTTACAGTTCCCCTTTTTTGTTGATCGTAAGCTGAACTTTTCACTTTTTGTGAACAAAACATTTAACACAAGGAAAAAACCGTCGTATAACTGGGTATTTGAAACCTGACAGCTGATTCGTTAAGACAGCGTTTTTCTAGAAAAGATCCTTAATTTGTTTGCACAGTTGTGGAAGGGGTTGAGAAACAAATTCAGACGAAACTGAGCAGGGCAAACATTCGGAGAAGAATGGCTATTAGAAATTAATGACGAGAAAAGTGTGATCTATTGTTTTCCACAAAAAAAACGTTTACTTTGTCAACATTCGACTTAATTATGTAATGCTTAAATTAAACACTCTATCGTTTTCGTTATTTTTGTTGCTTATGGCAAATGGCTGCTTGCTTCTACAGTTGAGTCGTTCAATTATTCGGAAAGTTTCAAAGTTTAACAATCAAGAGTGAATAATTTGGTCAATTTCATCAATTAATCAAGAGTAACAGAGGTTCTTCATGAAGAAACTCGCAGGACGTCAGTTCAAAATTTTGTATGGTCTTTAGCAAGACGAATCACTGTTTTTTTGGATCCTTGCACATCTGTTTATGTTGATGTAAATGAAATTGCTTAACGTAGTCTTCACACCACAATACTCAGCTTGTTGACAGTTAAAGTTCTTGTAGTTCGCATCAGAACATAGGAAGTCAATAGTTGAATCTTTCCAGATAAGGCGAGAAGTGGAGTGTATAACGTTGCTGCGAGTCAACTCATTTCATGAGATGAAACCATAAAACCGGAAATTTGCAAAAATGGTTTCAATTGCTCAATTAATAAAAATTTTCTGGTCACTGTATAGAAATGCACAAAACGAGTGTTGACTGCAATTTGACGGTCAGTTAGGAAAACCAACGATTCTTCTTGTATTGCAATCATGGCAAATAACTCATTCATTTTCCATTTAGCTTTTTATAGAGCACTTTGTGCAAAACATAAAGCTAAAAATATTTTTGAAACAACAACAACAATCTCACTGTCAAAAGTGTTCCACTTCCAACTTCCCTTTCTATGAATTTTAGGAAAAATGGTTAATACCAATGATGATGACTTTGCGGGACGTTCTCTTTGAAAGTGATTTAACACACAGTTTCCCTGATCCCGTTGTGTTTTACATTTGTATATTGTCTGATTTTACGACATACCTTAATTAGCGTTGATATATACATTAAAAGATAAATCAACAAGGGAGAAAATGATTTACTGATATCAAAAATTTGCGGAATGCGTATTTGGTGAGTCACAATTTTACCCAAATAACGTATTGGTTCACTATTTTGATCTATTTACTTTAGGTCCACGAAAGCTTAAACATGATAAATTTCAGAAAGCTTCAATTATATAGAATACGTTTGGTTTTACGGTACTTAACACCATGGTGGTTGACGCAGTTAAGATGCCTTGGTGTTCAACTGTGAAATCAAATTCTGAAAGAATAAGAAATGCTTAAAATGTTTTATTGACTAGGGTAATAGAGCAGCTGTACCGTTACCATATCTAGAAAGTTCTTACAAATTTCTCATAAATATTGGCCATCAAACCGTTAAGTGTTCTTCTTAGTGCAGAACGTCTCGAACCATTTCCGATCAAACTGGTAGACAACCTGATTACTTAAATTTAAGTTATTTTATTGTGAATTCATGAAATATTAGTGTTTTGTACAATGTGTATAACTAAACAAAGGAAGAATAAAATATAGAATGGCTTCTACAGAACTATTAAGACCCTGAACCATGAAAGAAAGCGTTTTCAATTTTTACACCTCGTTACCAGTGAACAACAACAATGAATTCGATTAATCGACCGAGGAGTTGAAATTCGCGAATAAATGGTCAAGCGGTAGTACCTCAAACGCCAGTGGTGAACTGATTCTTATTTCCCTAGTTATCTCGCTTGATTGTCTTACAGTTACAGTTGGAGCAAATATTGGAGAGTGTGAAGAACGCATGATCAGGGTGGTTTCCACTTCTTTTTTTGGGCGCTTCGTAAAACGGCATTCATCGGCACCTACATTTGGCAAATGTGTTCAGCGCGGTGACCATACAGGGTAAGTATTGATGAATTTAATAAAAATATCATATAGAGTTTGATTGTCATTACTTTATTTTCTAGATGCCATGCACAAGTGTAATTTGCTGGAAAAGTACGTCAATCGCTAACCAGAAACTTTTATAGCCAATAATTTCATCGTTTACTGAAAAACCTTCTATTGACTATCTTCCGGTATTGAAAACTCATGCAGTCGTTCTGTTGTAAGAGAAACCATTTTAGGTTTTTGGGGGATGAATTTGCTAGTTAGTTAGGATCTTTAGGAATGGGGCCCTTGAGGTAGAAAAATGTGAAACACAGCAAAGTATGGTTGATGTCTTGTGCGATAATGATAAACTAGGTAGGTTTCCAATACTAACGAACGGTCAATATTGATTCAAGTACTTGCGTTACTATAAGATGATCTATTAGGTTTGGATAAAAGTACACGCTGTTTTAGCGGGCGTTTATATATGAACGCCTTGCGTGAATTAAATGACCAGGATAATATGGTTTGAATGAGTAACTTCTGATTACTTATTTTTGGAGGATCTATAACAATGCATTTAGAGACGGATATTGTGAAGCTTTGGCGCAATCAGCATAAAAGTTTTTTTCATACTTGCCTACGCATCATACTTTGTAAAATCAAATCGCCTACGATATATTAATATATGTAAACATAAAATATTACACTAAATAACCAAATTCATCGTGTATAATGAGCCTCCAATGCCAGCTGGCACATAGTATGTATGATAAAGTAAAGGGAGCTCAAAAGGACGAACAGGCTTACTTTTGCATTTATATCCTTGATGATAAAGTCCATAAAGTAAAGATCCACAGTGATCACAGAATGTAGGACTTGTATAAGTACAAATTGTAAACTGATGTTTGTTTTGATACTAAACGCGATAGCACATTTTCTACAGTATTGCAAGCAGGCTTACATCGGAATCCGGACCGGTATCGGCTCCAGGACATTGGAAATTTACCAGCTCATAGCATCTTTTGTGCACAGTAAACTGACAAATATTGCATTGCACACCTTGTATTCCCAATCCCCTTTTATTTTTACGGTTATACTAGGAAAATTCCTTACCAAATGAAATCTTTACAGTGACCACAAAAAGTGAATTGCTTCAAAAACCGTGCAGCAAACTCATGCCCTTTGACGACAGAAACATTCTTTTGCCGTAGAGCACCTCGACGTGCGAAACCTTTCTGTCGCGAACCCTCAGAATTCACTGTAGAAGACATGTGGAGGAAAACATAACATCGCCAAACTTTCAATGACCTAAAGAACACTACTTGATATAACAAAACAAATTCCGGTCTCGTCAGGTAACAAGGACTGATTTTTGTTGTTAAGACGTCAAGTTTCTTGCACTTCTGAGCCTTAGTATGATCTCACTTTGCTTACACTTTAGCAGAAATTCTTGGCTGTTCTCTTCGGGTTTCTGTTGAATTCTTGAAGTCTTGAAGTCCTTAGGTTTTTCAAGGGAATTTATCGATCACCTGTAGCAGGACAGAATGTAGAGTGCAGCCTGGTTAGAACAAGAGAGCACTTCACGGAGTTCGACCTCTGTGATATGGACGTGGTCCGAGAGCTCAATGCCTTAAATAGGCATAAAGCAGCAGGACCGGATGGATTGCACCCTGCCGTGATCCAGCCTCTAGCAAATGCATTAGCGGGACCGGTCACTAAATTATTTAGGGAGTCCATCGGTACTCGCAGGCTTCCAAAGGACTGGAAAACTGCAACCGTAGTGACCATCCACAAGTCAGGCCTTAGACACCATGTTTGCAACTACAGGCCTGTAAGTTTGACTTCGGTCCTATGCAAGTGTCTCGAGAGGATGGTTAGGAAACAGATATGTTCTTACCTGATGTCCCATGGGCTTCTGATTGAAGCCCAGCATGGATTCGTCGAAAAAAGTCGTGCCTAACTAACCTATTGGCATTTCTAGACGAAGTTACAAAAAGAATAGATGCAGGCCGCCAAGTAGAGGTTTGCTACCTAGATTTCAGCAAAGCTTTCGACTCAGTCAGTCATCAGCTTCTGGATCTAAAAGTGCAGGCAGTGGGGATCCTAGGCAAAGCAAGAGAATGGATTAAACAATTTCTCAGCTATCGCTTATTCAGTGTGGGAGTTGGAAATTATACAACCGAACCTGAGGTAGTATCGAGTGGTGTCCCACTAGGATCGGTGTTAGGTCCCTTATTATTTTTGATCTTCATTAACGACCTTGCAAAGGATCT
>UZAN01043641.1:19959-35412 GCA_900618425.1 Echinostoma caproni
ACGAGAAGCACACTAAGCAGAACAACATAGAATTACGAGCAGGTACTCGAAAATTATTCCTGCCATGCACTGATGAATCAATTATGGTGACGAGAGGGATTTTGGAACAAATTATGCACCACAGGCAGCCCCGTGCGATGAGAAAAAGTCCGGTGCATGCTGGACAGGAAGCGATGCGTGCGCATACCCCAGCATAGTAATCCACCATATTGCGCTTCCAATGATCAGGTTGGTCAAACTGGAGTGGATAAGTCAGGAGAACAGTATCCGCCTGTTTTACACATGTGCCTAGAAGGGTAGGCACATACATATATCGATAGAGATATGTACAAATAAGTCAACGAAGAATTAATAAAATAGCATAAACTTTCTGTATTTCTGTATAGCTGAACATTTCGTGAGTAGAAAGATTCCACGACTACAAGAGATTCGCGTACTCTTTGACTTTATTTGGTTTTGTTCTACAAACTGAAACCGCAAAATTAAATTATACATCAAGAGGACAGTTTCTTACCAGTTAATAAAAATGTATACCTACGGGAATTCTCAAACTTCCACATCCCCTCGTATTATGAGCTGGTAGAAACGCTTACCGTTTATCCAGGAAGTTGCCGACCGATCTTAACTCAGATATCTCAGTTGAATCAAACGTTTCAAACAGCTTTCACTAAGGTATTGGGCTCATTGTCAACAGTCGACGTACTACATGAGAGAAAAGAGTACACCTTTTCATATTTTTGACAATCGTAATCAACAGTAGACTACTTTATTGCTTATCAGCAGTCAGTATGAGAAAAGCTTAGAACTCTTACGCACGAACGTTTATCATAGGGACCTTATTCCCATACAAACACTTCTTGCCAGTAAGAAAATTTTAATATAATGTAGATCCAGCAAGTTTATCGAGAGATAAATCCACATCTAACTGGTTATTCGCTGTAGCCGTTCCAGGCTGGAGGAAACCGCGTAGAGGTAAACAGATGACGTGGAAACGAGATATGTGAAAATGCACAAAGCCATTAGGTAGAGTAGGCGTCTCGCGCCTTCCAGGTTGGGGTCCGAAAGACTGAAACTGATTGGTTGGAGACACTGAAGAATATGGCAGCAAACCGACAGTAGTGGCGTTCTTGTGATCATTTCTTATCAAGCCAGAATACTTGAAACAGCATTTATGCAGAGTTAGATTGTGTACTCTGTGTTGACCATAGGGGTTCACCTTCTTCACCCTCCCTCAAAATAGGTCAAATACCTGTCCATCTTATATATTACCACTAATCTTATATGCATTAGGAGTTCGGCAGCGATCACTGAAGTTTGCTTCACAGTTTTCTGCTGTGTGATGATGATGGTGATCTAACCGGTCCCTCGAAAGTGTGAGGGTAGATCATACCTAAACTACCTTGGGACAAGGAAGTCGGTTGCTGAATACGGTTCTCATCAACAATGCAAGTGCATTCATTCCTCCGATATTGCCTAGATGTATTCGCAGAATAAGTTAATATGCGGAGAGGAAATGGATGTCAATGAAAGAAAGGCCGAGGCACGAGACAGATTAGACTGTGATCTCTGTTTGTTCATCAGTTTACCTCTTTGCTGATAAACGAACCAAAAGCAGAGAAACTACTCTGAATTGCATCCCACAAAGTTTTGTAGGCAAAAGAGATGGTAGTTAATAAGATAAAACTTGGGTAGTGAACCGGGTTCGATTTTCGGATTTCAACAACACTGTTCAATTTCGTTACGTTTCCGAGAGGCTTCTGATTACGCGCAAACCACTTAGTATGAATCGATTAGACATCTGCTGTATGTTCAATAAAAAGAAACGAGAGTAAACTACAGGAGCTTTCAAATTTACTGGGTCATATTTCTGCTATATCGATGTATCCCTTTTTCTCCAGAAATAAACAGGTAGAAATCTGTCTGATCGCCACCTATACACATATCGTGGTTATCCTTGTGAAAAAGGAATATCTACATCCAGAACTTTAGTAAATAGTAAGTCATGGAGCAATTTCCTATTATGCCAATCGAGCAATGAACTGATGAACGCTCCAGTGATAAATAGAGGTAGTTCACTAAGATACGGGCTTTCGAAACCGAAACTGTAACGTGCGAAGAACAAGAGATCCCACAATGAAGGAAATCTACATTCACAGTAAAATGACTATACATAGTTGCCACTGAACAGTTGTCCACTAAATGGGGAAACCCAAAGGTAATATTTTAAATATAACGACAGATTGTTTGTGCCAAACACCCGAATACAAGTGGCACAAAATGTGCCCATTTCACAAAGATTCGAAACAAAAACCATTATTTTATACAGTCCATTTCTTTCATACACAATTACTAACCCAGAGTATAATCTTCATGTTCTAGCATCAACTGATGTGTATGATCCCGCGGCATCCACAACTGTGAAGCTCGAGTCTCCCAATCTAAATACTCTTGTTTGACGTGTTGGCGTTGACGACGCGCAAACGTGGCTGGTGCAGCAAGAGCCAAAGAGGCGATCGCATTCGTGTAGGCTGAGTTCCGACAACTATGGGTGTATTCATCCGGTGGCATCACATCTGCAAAATCGACAACAGAGTAATAAGAACAGATGCAGACATAGGATTTTGTATGCGGAAAGTTAGACCACAATATAGCACTGCTAAAAAGCTTTTTCATTTTCGTTAAACCATGAACGAGATCCAAACAGTTATCTGAGAAAATCCAGCGGCACGACGGCGAATTTGTGAAAATAATGTAACTGTTGTCACCGGGGCAAAGCGATTTTTCCATATTTTCGTAAGAGGGCCTCCGTATCCCTCATTCGCTGACTTTCTATCCACATTTTCATACCCGTTATTCTCGATTAACACCTTTTATCGTAATAGCCTCGCACATTCCCAATCTCGTTGCTTGTTATCAACCGAGCACAAACACACACATCGAGCACCGGTTCAGATCATTTACTGCACTACTGGTTAATTGACCTATGTCTGCAACGATTTAACCGAAGAGTTTCTTCGCGTTTCTATTTCGTTCTTACGCCCATCCATTTTACTTTACTGAAAGCAGTCAAATTTGAAGTAGCGGTCGAGTTGTGACCGAAATTTCCATTCTTCATTCCCTACAAAATGAATATGTAGAAGTGCACTACATACATTTGCTCAGTGCTCAAATAATTATGTTGCTCAATAAATTTTTTGTGAAGAAGAATGTCAACATACAAATTGATTGTTTTAAACAAACCATGAAAGGTATAAAACGTTTAGTTGCTCTCCGATTGAAAGGGTTGATTGACTTCACAAAGTTATTGAATCGCAAATCGGTGAGTGCAAGGAAAGGGTACACGGCAAGATAAATAGCCCTGAAACAAAGCCAGTAGGAGGCTATTTGGCGAACTCAAATTGAACTGAATCCAACCACAAGTGAATTTACCTTTTTTATATGTATAGACTTTTACATTGACGTATTTCAGTCGAAAATTACAATTACATCGAAAGAAGGAAATAATACGAGTAAAACTTTTAACCTCCAAAGCTGCCGAAAAATTCTGCATAAACCCGCTGTCAGTTTGCAAGGATTCTAGCGAGAATTATTGTCGAAATTAATGCGACAGGGTGAAAATGATGTGCAGAACGCAGGGACGGATGAGGACGGAATTCGGATAGATCGCTATACAAAGGATGAGTGGGGTCAGAGAGGACTTTACGTGAAAAGTTTTCAGTGTAATTCATAAAGATTTGTAGACAGATCGTCAACAGGTATAAAAGACGTAGTTTTTGAAGTCTCTTTAAATGGACTGGCAAAAACCACCGGGGAAAATAAAGAACGAGAAAAATGAATCGATCAAAAAAAGGCGAAATTACTTTTTTGTTTTTTACTTTGAATTGTTTGAAACATCCAAATCGAAAAGATAATCCATGAAGTTTCTTTACAGTTCTAATAAGGTGATGTTTACCATAGGATTGTGTCAATGGCAACTCCAAGCTACTGCACAGAATCTACTCGGGAGAGCAGAGCTGTATGTTACCGAGCGCGTCTTCAGGTCGCGGATAAGAGAAAGGTCGTCATCTCCCGGCTAACCGCGAATAAGGTGGGCTTCAGTCCTCCGAATAAGCGGTCGCGGACGATCAGCGGCAGCGCTCAAGGATATGGTGGGTTTACCTCTTGGCAAGAGTACTCCGCACAAAACACCACACATCTGTGGACAGTGCTGTGACGTGGCGAGTGTGGCCCGCCATTAAATACGGACATCGCCTCTTGTCGAAATCTATTGTTCGGCAAGGTTCCAGAAGAGGCGAATGAACCAAATACTGGCCACCGGCTCATCTGGAATATCGCTGCTGCCTTGCAGTCCGCGCTTGATTGCGCAAAGGCTAGTGTGCACCCACGAACAAGGCCTACTCTGTACAGAGCTACCGAGTAGTACAACAGGCACAACGCCAGCAACGATGAACTCGTCGACTTCTATGTGCATTCAGTCTACAATTTGTGCAACTAGAGACAAACCCTCTACACTGTACACACACTCGCGTCCCCTGCGGCTGCTGCTTCTGGCCTGGCTGGCGTTGGAGTGGCTCTCAGTGAGAAAGCGAAAGCCGCGCTCCTGTATCGGATACCAGTAGAGAGTAGGTTGTGCGCAGTGAGACTCAGATGTGCGTGCAAAGTAAACAGCCGTCACCCCGATAGACAAAACCTGTTTGTCGTGTCGGTGTACGCCCCAATGGACTGCAGCCCAGATGCAGTCAAAGATGAATTTAACCATAATTTACACGACCTTTTGGGTAAAGCTAGTAGGACTGATATCGTGATTTTAGCAGATATGAATGCTAGAGTAAGTCTCGGTTGGTTTGGAATCATGGATTTTGGTCAACTCCCCTGAGTGAACTACCAGTGGTCCACCAACCCGGTTATAGCTCCGGATGTCGGCTTTTCGTCCTCTCACTTTGGTGGGAAATACCTTCGCCACGAGAAGGTAGTGAGTAGGGCTTCCTCAGTAGAGGCAATTTGAGACGCTTGGTAGTATGGGAGCATTTCGCGAGATGCAAGGGAAGAGTGACCAGCCGCAGTCATAGACACCCACCCCCGACTATACTGACGATTTCGGAGGTGTCAGAGCAATAGGATGGAAACGTTTGGATAGAGTGCTGGATTTACATGGTCTGGGTGTAGGAATGATTTGCACGTGGTCAGATAAAAAAAACAGTTTGGTCACCTTGTTTATTTATCGAAAAAACGAGTTTCTTCCAGAATTCAAACAGGTAATTACTAGCCGGTTTAGGGCAGCTAACAACTTATGTCATGAGCTCTTGCAGTAGTAAGCTTCACTGCTGACTGGCTTCATACCGATCCTGGTGGAGTTTTTATTTAAGTCGCCACTCCAAGTTCTAAGGCTTAGTTTGTCAATTCCCAAAGTTCAGCAGCAATTGCTTGCAATCATGGGATTAACTGATGTTTTCCTGTGTAGCGAGAAATGAACCATTAACCAGAAAAGCCGATTCAAAATCAGATGAAATAAGATAAGGTAACATACATCATGCACATATAAACTAACGTAGACGAAGAAAAACATACCGAGTATAACGAATGCTTTTTTCTCCTCGCTGAACTGCATTCGTGAATTCCAAAATTGGGCTACATCCTCTAACAGGATTGAACCACGTTCAACAAACCAACGTTTATCCGATTCGGATCCGGATGTTTGAGAGTCCACCGAGTCTGAACTGGCAGCAGAGTCGTTACTCCCCGCGGACAGATGATCAAAGCAGTTGGAATCCGGTAAATTAGAAAGAAGCCACTGTTGGACGGAGAAAGAAACCGCTCCTACGTTGTGTATTTGATTATCCGCGGCTAACTTCCACGGTGTAGTTTCAACGCCTAACGGTTAGTTGAAAGCACAGTTTGACAGAGGAATGAAAATGAAGTGTGGATAGCTCATTCAGGTAAGAGTGGTGATAGAGACCAAAATAAAAATGCGGTGATATCGGTTGGTGGTGGGATCGAAAGTAATAGTGGAAGAGTCTTGTTTCATGACTCGTTGGTAACAACCCCATAGTTTACTCAGGTGATGAGTCCACAAAAGCAATTCAACACTTGGCAAGAGGTCTACCAGAGGGACCAGATATCGACTGAATCAGGTTGGTTCACATGTTAAGCAGAATGCAACAAAGTACTCATGATTTAAGAAGGCTCATTTTTATTCTGAATTATTAATTAGTAAAGTTCACCATCCCGAAAACGCAACGCCTACGAAACCCATTTGCGTGGTTACACGAGCCAGGTATCTCCTGTGAAGACCTTGTGGTTGGAAGACTTTTAAGAACGAAAAGTCCAAGTCAAGACAGGACGGTGAATGTTTGGATTAGCCCATTCAGTTTTTCACAGCCATCAGGCACTGTTGATGAGGTTGGTGGCTCAAGGGTAAGGGTTTGAAGTCCTAGCCCGAAGAATCGCGATTCGAGTTCTGACAGGGACACAAAAAGTGCGCACTGCTGACGAGTGTCAAACAGGACAAAAGAGCTATCCAGTGCTCTTTGTTGGTTATCATAAACATTTCCCCCGCATTCAAGATAGGACAGTTTAAAAATCTTGACCAGTGAACTTGGTCACCTATAGCATGTAATACTTTCTGGATAAGGTCTTTAGAATTGACTGGGCGTCCTGTGTAGCGCATGAATTCATTTTTGGCCTAAACAGATGCAAACACATCAAGGTTTTGCACAATTCTTTTATTCAACTCTCTCATTCATTGATCAACTAGATAGATAGCCGGAAGACGGCTACCGAGAACAGAGAACGGAGGAGTAGGTTTACACTGGTTGTGGGAACTGAACAAGGACCACCTCTCTAAATTGCCTTTGAGCAGAGTTCAGATGTTACTAATTAATAAGGTGTTATATTTTCTACCTTTCGAAACAAGAATTTACCATGGGCAATGCGGTAATACAAAATTATTCACGATATTGGTGCCTCGTCAACACAAAGAAACCTGAATTCTATGATACACCGAATACGTTGACTCTATCCGTAGCTAACATATAATAATTTTTTTATTACACGCCCACGTGTGATGAGTAGCAGACGAGGCGAATCCCACAGTCACGAGGACCTGCTGTTCAGTGGCGGAAACCGGCAACCTAAGCCCCGGGACTTGGAGTGGCGAACCACATAAGGCCCCAATGGGTTAGGCGTGGTATTGAACCGGACGACAGTAGAGCTGTCCACCACCAAAGTCGCTCTGAGCAAGATTCGGTAAACCGGTTGTACTGGCTATTTGATACAAGTAACTAAATTGAGCTCATAGACTATCGTGCTTCTTTGGANCAAGAGGATAAGGCATGTATCGGTAGCCACACTTTGGAAAATCGACCGCAAAGCGGACCAAATCAAGTAAACGATAGCTGAGGGCTAAAAACAATTTGCAGCATTCAAGGGTATTGACTACTTAGGGAAAAGCAGAAATTTGCGGTCGGCACCAACGGAAAATAGGGAAATCGCTTCAACTGGACAACGTACGGTGCGTCCGAGGAAAGGTTAGGGGACGCTGAGGATGTCGTCTGAAAGAACCTCCAATGCAAATCTGTGATCTCCATAACGTATATATATATATATATATCATTTAGTAAAATTAATATTTTCAAGTAAAAGATTCATGATTTGCTCAAGGGAGCGATACTGTTAGGTTGCACAGGCCAAGGCAGGTGAATCTTTTTAGGGAATTCACAACCGAATGCTTCGGCTAACCAAAGCCTGACCCGCGAGGCAGCGGTTCGGTGATTCGAAACCAGTCCATTAGGGGCTGGTGTCCGGTTCNGCCACCACGACTAGGAACGAGTGCGCGTAGTTCGTACGCCTCTTGATTGGTTTGTAATCAGAGTTTCTAGCTAACTCCCCTATGTGAACTACCAGTGGTTCACCGACCCGGATATGGGCTTTATATCCTCTCACTTTGGTGGGAAAACCCTTCCGTCACGAGGTGGTGAGTATGGGCTTCCTCGGTAGAAGCAATTTCAGAAGCTTGGTGGCATGACAGCATTTCGTGAGAGAGATGATCAGCCGCAACTCCGAGATACCCACCCCATACTGAGGCCGGTCAATTTGCTCCAAAAAGAATAACTAAAGTTAGTTTCTTAGATGATAAGTGAGAAAATTTCGCTATCACAATAAAGTACACTTCATAGAGCAACGGTAGAAACGGAAAAGTCTAAACCATCTTTGAAACTAATGGCATAGACCTTGTTTTGAACCGTACAGCCATGGAAAAGATTCACTTGATTATTATCTCAATGCGACTGGGCTAACGGAAGGGAATGGACACCACTGGGGGGGGGGGAGAGAACTATTCGTCACAGGAAACAGTATAACAGTTTTGACTGACCTGTGAAAGCTGATTCCCACGGATATCGGGCTCCTTCAAGGTCATCGAGTACTGCCAGGTATCGCGCTGCCGGTAACATGAAATACCGATAATCGAGTGCCAAACGACATTGTGTCGGGTGAAAGAGATTAATCCACGGTAACATCCAGATCTCCATATCCCAAAATACGTGCCCCTTCAGGGCAGTGTGCGAAAGAGAGGAGACAGTTAACAGTAGAAGTGGGAATAATTATATGATGACCAAGTCTGAAATTCGCAAGGAGAACAAATCCACAAGAGCAAGGATAATAATCATAATAATAAGATCGTTTGCTTGTGCACAGATGGAATATTGTCAGCTCCCAATAAGAGGGTCAAGAATGGGTTACAATCTNTACAATCTGCAGTATACCGATGTCAAGATTAGACAATATGACGTAAAGTGCGATGAAGTGAATTATTTATGTTGTCTGACCACTTACACGGGCTATTCTTATTACCACCAAGACAAAGTGAGTCCTCTGTCGATCCATTCACAAGAAGTAACTAACATTTTCTCAAACCTATCCAAGTGCGCTCAGTTTTCATTAGCCAGAGCAGTGGCTATGGCTCAGTGGTTTAGTCGCTGTCACAGGCGTGCTTTAGACCCTATGGCCCGAGGTTCGAGCCCCGCCACCGCCACCCAACTTTCGTGGTAGGCAGCTTTGCTGTCGTCCGGTTCAATATCACGCCTAACCTATCGGGACCTTATGTGTTTCACCACTGCAAGTCCCGGGGCTTCGGTTACCGGTTGTCATCACTGAGCAGCAGGTCCTCATGGCTATGGGGATCGCCCCGTCTGTTGTTCATCACACGAAAAAAGTGTGTAATAAAAAAAGAGTTTACCAACGGATTCGGAAGCAATATCAGAGCGGGCATTGAACTTACAGGAGCTGCGATACCGTGGGGAAGAACTAGATTGGTGCTCATTTTCATTAAAAATGAAGCACGATAAGATTTTAAAAGCCTGTTGTTTCACCTACTGGACTTAGTTTTCGAAATAACAGATTAATAGGTTAGCACAAAGTTAAATTTTTCACGGTCAAAGAATGGAGAGTAAAAAGCTGAATCAAGAACCAACCAAACTGCAATTTACATTATTGTTGCTGTGTATAACCTAAAGGAAACGTGAACTGAAAAGCTAGGAGGTATTACACAGCTGTTTCGACCTTTTTCGGTCTCAACGGCCGTGCGAATCCAATGACCCCATTAAGGGCCGAAACCGGGATCTCCCAGGCAGAATGCAAGCATACTACTAGCTGGAAAACCGAGCGAGTTTTTTATCTTTGCAACCAAGTCTTAAGGAACAGTAACCATGTTCTAAAAACATTTAATTCCGTCACTAGAGTGCGGATTAGAGCTGCATTTATTTGTACATGTGCTAACCACAAACAACTGTGTAATCCATTTGGTGTACACAATATTCAGCATGACGAACATGAATAAATAACGGTATATAAATCAAAACAATGACAGCTTACCAGGTAATCGTCTTCCTCGTTACCTCGCGCGAGCCCAGTCGGACAGAGACCAAAGAATCCGCAATGATCAATCCAACCGGACAAATGTGTCGGCAAACAAGTGAGTAAACTGTACTGTGAGGCATTGATGATTAACGGGAGACGATTGTGTGGTGAACATTTTTCTGTGGGATTATCGCCCGGAGAAGGGGCCGGAAGTAAGCATACTCCACCGGTGTGCCAAAGTCGGCTCCATGCTTTGGCTTGTTCCTCTAGTATTGGATCCGAGCCCTTACTGCATAGGGCATGCGCTAGTCGTAACGAAATACAGTGACCAAACAAACTGTTGAATTAAAATTAGCATCAATACAATACGAGAAAGATAATAGAGAATGTGTATTTACTCACCAGCTTCATATTGTTCCACTGCGTCCGACATGGATACCCGACTGAAGCTTGTGATAAAAAATCGGTAAGGATTGGTCGGACTTAAAATAAAACCTTGAGCCAGAGTGTCGGGCACGACATCAGTGAAGGCGTAGAATCGACTAGTATCTGGTTGGAATTCTTCACTTTCGATGATCCGAGTAGAGCCAATTATTGCACTGAAGGTCAAAACAGGACATTTACAGGTTGGATCGAACACCGGACGTAAGGAGTGAAGAAAGATGTCACGTTGCCACAGATCGGTTTAAAATTTACACAAAGTCCTGATACTCAATCAATCGACGGTCGAAGGTGATGTTCAAACGATTCAAATCTTGGCCACTGGTATGCTTTGAACCCCACGATGCGACGTTCAAACCCGAGCTCAGTAACACGTCAATACTAGTGCGACCTTACGTGACTGGCTAACATTAGCGGACCCCGCAACCGAACGGTGTAAGTCGAGGGGATTGCAAGCGACGCACTCGCCTACGTTTTGTTTCACAACCAGTTTTCAAAAAGTGCTATTAGAAGGCATGGCGTAGACTGGTTACACAATTGCAGCCGTGCAATCGAATAAACTATTAGGGTTTATTACGCCAAAAATAAAATTGACAGCTCATTCCCTTTCCTTTTATTTTAGTTCTTTTACTGCAGCTGGCTCCTGGGAAAGGATAAACCGGCTTCAGACATGATCATGAAGTTTTTTCATTGCACACTTTCGTGTGATGAACAAAAGACAGGATAAACCCCATAGTCACGAGGATCTGCTGTTTAGTGATGGAAACCGGTAACCTAAGCACCTGGACTTAGAGTGGTGAACCACATAAGGCCTCGATAGGTCAGGCGTGGTACTGAAAGGTCAGTCACATCGACCTTTGTCACAACACCATCATTGGGCTTATGCGGCTTTCAAACAGGAGCCAGGTGACTGGCCTGAAACCCACCACACTCTGGCAGTGCCGCCGCAGTTTGTTCGCGACTGTTTATTTGTTGCGGTATGCCACAATTTATTCACAGATAACCTTTTTCGGTGAAGGCATCGCCCTATCCACAACCCGCGGACGCGCCTGGTAGCATTTAGTTCTGTTTAACCCGAGGGTATCCCATTCAAAAAACTGATAACTACGGCTAACAATGTTGTGTTAGTTATTTATTGTTCATTAGTAGGGACACGGAAACAAATCGCACACTATTTCGTACGTTTCCGGGTGTTTCTAAGTCATATAAATCCACCTTTAAAAGGAATTTGACTTTCTCAACCAAATTAGTTTTTTTCGACACAAGCTAATGTTACTTCCGACCGATCAATTATCTCCATTTGAACTAGGGTTAAACCTTCCCGACAAACAAATAATGGCGTTTGGTTGAAGGACTGGACCTGATTAACAGTCGATGATAAAAGTCACATAAACTATGCTAGAACAACAGCAGTTTGCACATTAATTGGTCTAGGGCAAAAAGGGAATATGAAAAAATGTGGCGAAGGTTTCTGGTGAGGTCAACAAAATGTTGGCTTTAAAACTAAGTTGAAACATACCTCATTTCACACATCGGCGCTATGAATAGCGGAACAGATAAATTCTATATTTACAATGGCCTTCAAACTCAGCTACGAAAATCGGTAATTTAAGTGTTAGACTTTGAAGTGGGGGGTCGAATAAGCCCCAGTAGAGAAAATGTAGTAACGGGACAGGTGAATACAAGGCTATTTGCCACCACAGTTTGGTGACTGTTGACTGGGTTCCAACTCAAACTCAAACATCTTCCCGATTACAGAATGAACTCATAAACTGAGCATCAAATGTTCAACCTAACCTAGTCTTCAAAGTAAAAAGTAATGGTCCATTGATTTTCTTACTTCAAATAAGTCAGGAAATAGAAAACAGGTTGACTCACATTCCATTGGAAATGCCCGTCGTCACAACTTCACAATCGGGGCTAAAAAATTCGATGCGCGAGTCTGGAATCACCAAAAGATGATCAACAGGCGTTTGTTCCGGAAAAAATGCCTCTATCAAGCGAATCATCACCCCAGGCCTAGATCTAGAAACAAAAGTGGACGACTGGACTTCGACATTTTGGTGGCAAATTTGTTGCAGGTAGACACCTAAGGGGAACCAAACGAAGAGAGCTTTGAAAAGGTATTTGAGAAGATATATGACAGTCAATGAGAAAACACGTTTCGGATGCATGAGTCGGAAAAATACAAACGCCTGGAATTCGGCAGTGTAGTTCAACTTTCGCAACATAAAAACAGCAATATCTATTTTGAATGATCGTCTCTTTGACTTGATCTTCAAGTTAAACCATCAGTTCGTTTAGTTAAACACAATTGGGAGGGACTGAGTGTTGTATGTGAAGAGGAAGCCTGAAAACTTGAGTAGGAATTGATAATAGCTCATAACTAACTGTGAAAACAGGTAAAGGGGATTAATGCGAACTCAACAGCCGTTATGGAGAACAAACTAACGAGAACTAATCACAGTAGGTTTACCTACCGCAACGAAATTGAACAAAGCAGAGGAATAACATGGATTGATAGTGAAAGAAACAGGCCACGATCGCTGAATCTAAGTCAGTGAAGCTCGACCGTTAACCATTATCTTGCTGTGGATCTCACAAAATAGGTGATTATGATTTCCTGCAGTAATGAAACCGCCCCGGTATTATAGTAGTGCTTCTGATGCTGATCAGGCTGGTTAATTCAGTATCATTACCTTTGTTTGGAGCCTGAAGTCAAAACCTTATCACCACCGTCCAAGTTTGGTGACAGACAGCTTAACCTAGCGGGGCCTTATGCGCTTCGCCACTCCAAGTTTTTAGGTTACTAGCCTTTTATCGGCAAGCCGTTGAGACTAAGTGATCCATCCCATTTACCGTTCATCAGATAAGTGTGCAATAAAAATATCTGTTGGCCGGCTCAATACCATGCCATACATAATTCGACCCTCTAAATCCTAGGGCTTAGATAGCCAGTTATCACGGTACCAACGAGATTGATTGGCACAGCTCAGGTTGACCAAATTCATTTTCGTCTCTTGATCGAGATAGGCGATTAGTTTCTAAACATTTTATCTACTAGCCGAAGTGGCATCTTCAGTGTTTGTGATATGGCGGTGCTTTGTTTCTGTTCGTTCACTCAAACATTCTGTTTTACATAAGCAATATTTCAGAAATCGCAGAAAATTCGACGGAACGATTCGAAATCCAAATCACTCCGAAATGCAATTCGTTGCGTAATCCCTTTTTGAAGAACGGGACGATCAACCATTCACCCCAGTTTCAGTTTTAGTTTCTACAAACATTAACCATGCACTATAGTGCGTCGGTTTTGGTTGCTCTCCTTTAGCTGCCGATTTGGATGAACATAGGGAGAAAGACAGAAAAGCTTGAAATTAGGATCGAGGAGAAAATTGAGGATTTTATAGCACTAATTTTGCAGAGAAATCAACAAGATGCGCGAACACCACGGTTTACGATACCCAGCCATATCACTCAATGTCTCTAACCATCGGGTATGATAATCCCGAGGTCCCCATCCAGGGAGCCTAACGGGACCTGTGTGACCTAAACTCCTGGTTAGGGTTTTCATACCCTCATGCAAGGTCCTAGCTTGACCATCCTTGACTTTCTTCCACTCACTATCTACCTCGGCAAACATCGCACGCCGTGGCAGCCTATTTGGTGGCATGCGTAACACATGCACCAACCAACGTAATCTATGGCGGTCGACCACGTGCTCCAGTGGGTGACCGCATTTACCTAAAACTCTGTACCTGACCTCAGCATTGCTCGTCCGGCTGCCCCACCAGATACGTGAAATGCTGCGTAGACAGCGTTGTTCGAACACAGACAGGACGCTCCTCCGACCAAATGCTGTAAAGTAAACTAGTAAGGGGACGAGGCAGTCACCACCCACCTTTAAAAAAATGGGAAGAAGCCTAACAGTCTCCCCTTTCTTTACTGATTGGATGCAGCTTCGTGCTTCCAATTCTGATGGGGGTTCACATGTTACTACTCATGGGATTTCCGTCGCATTTGCCGGAATGACCGCATTAGCACTGGGCCAATTCAAATGTTCACTAAGATACTCTGTCCAGCGATCAAGTCTTTATTGGGGATAATCTGTCTACATTATCGCAAATGGTCTCACTAACAAGTATGAGACGACACCCGGTGATGCTTATCAGGTGAAACCGTCTTTGGCTATTCCCTAACCTCCATTCCACCAGCTATTTGGGCCCACTAATTTTCGCGATAGCACTTAAGACTTCCTGAGTTGACGTTGCGGGTGACACCGATCCCTATGCTGATCTTGGCAGATTGGGATCTCTCGCTCTTGATCCATCAGGATTACTGACTCCTGAGAGATCCAATGTCTTCGGCGAACTTCGGGCTCGGTCCCACAAGCAAAGTTTGCAGCCGAGTGCATCGCAAATACAATCTGATTCCACTGTTGGTCTACTCCACTATGTCGCGGTTCTCCTAGCTCCTGTCCCAGCTTCTCCTCATAACATGCGCAGACGATGATGAGCTAACTGAGGAGGCGATTTCTGCCGATGACCGATGAGTCGAAGAGTGAAGCACATCAGAACCAGTGCATGGTCCGACTTAACGTAGGTGGTCCAATAGGATCCGCAGCTTAGAGCTATGTGGTCAATTTGGGTCAATTTTCCCGTTGAACTAGAACTCCATGCAGCAGTTCGACGAGAATTGTGTCGAAAGTTGGTGCTAGATAAGAACGGCCGGTGATCAGCGCAGAACTGAAGTAGTCGATCACCGTTGTCTGTTCGCTGGGCGGGGAGGGCGAAGTGTCCTCTTATGCAGGCTTTGGATGCGCTCAGTTTTCCAACCTGCGCGTTAAAATCACCTGCCAGTACTATAATATCAGAGCTTGGGCTCCCCTGAGTCAGTCCCGCGAGTTTGTCGTACAGTTCGTCCTTTTGTGAAGCCAGACTTCTGTTGGTTGGTCATACGCGGAAATGATGAACAAGCACTTTTTGGTGTTGCTGCCCTTCCGAACACTAACTGAACCCTGTAGCCTTACTGTGCACAAACGACTATTGACGGGTGTCCAATCTATCATAGAGGGTTCAACTTTTTTTCGTTTAACACGATCCCTACACCATGCTGGCCCAGTGAGCGGGCTTTGTCGTCTCCTGATGTACGAAGAAA